>VUQR01018181.1:0-15775 GCA_015108515.1 Hemichromis elongatus | reverse complement strand
TACATTAGAGTCTGTGTCTGGCCTGGTTATTTGCTGCTCTATGAGTTCAGCAGGAGGAGGTGAACCCACAGCTGGGAACGGTTCCCTAGTGGGAAGATCATACTTCAGGTTCAATATTATAGTTACGTTCATCCTGGTCTGAACCTCAGGCAAGAACTGGTCAGAAGAACTAACTTCACTTTTGAAAATTCAATACTAGTCTCACATTATAACCCCAAACAGTCTGCAATGATTGTTTTCTGTCCACCAAAGCAAATTTGATTGAAGAGATTTTTGTAACTTCACTTCTCCAAAAAGCAAATAAAGAGATTAAACAAAGATTTATTGAACAATTGTGAGAATCACCAGAGCTACCGTAGCTGGGTTTATGCACTTGAATTAGGAGAGATAAAAGTGAAAAGTGACTGCATTGACTGCAATCTGCAGTCTACTGACATCTAATGGTGAGATTTATACATGCGGTAACTTTAATGATACTTGAAAATGGGCCACGAACTGCACTGCTTCAGTCTGAGCCTGTTCAGTCAGCACACACAGTCTGTGTAATATGTGAATAATAACAAATATGACTTTTCCTCCCTTTCCATAAAAAGTTCTAAGTAAAGATCTTTGGCACCATGGAGCTGTGGGGTTTGTGGAAACCCAGTAATGCTGAAGACACATGCCAGGAGTTTTATCTTGGTTTCATGATGCAAAAAGGGAGTTACAGTCACATATGATCAAAAGATAACATTAAGGAGACGAAATGAGTAAAAACTAGCCATACATTTAGGTAACAACTGCATAACTGTGAAGACCGTGTAGACTAATTTCTAATTTTCACATGAAAGTTCGTTTATTCAAACTTGAAAAAGTTGAAGTAGCTGCATGATAAACACTTCTCCCCAAACTTGTCACCTTGCTAAATCAACGCAAGCCTTGAAAGCCCCTAGCGTCTCATATTTCAGTCCCAACACTCATTTACCAGAGCACAAAGAGAGTTTATGGGCTAAGTTATCAGAGGCATAGATCTGCGTGGGCAGTATAGGGGTGCGAGTCTGAAGCTGAATGCGATTAAATTAAATGTTCCTAATGGCTTATGCACGAAGGCATGAAGACTGTAACCATTGTTGCTGAATGTTGACCCTGTGTTGGCTCCACAACATCGGTGAGTGAAATGTCCTTACTCCAACTAAACCACAAACTTTTTGGATGCCTGTATCGCATTACAAGCCACTAAAAATGCACCAAAGGACTAATATTGATGGTTACAGTGGAGAGAAAACAGAGATTGGCACCCTGGGGTTGTTTCTCCTAGTTTAGAGAATACACAACGGGGGGGGAGGTGCCCTGCTATTAGCTTTTCTGTTATAAACCATTGCTGTTCCTATTTAGAGGCAGATATGCCTGGTTATGATTCAAGAGGAATGTCAGAATCCACACCATGTGAGTGAAGTATGCCTCAAGGCTACTGCGGAGCCAGCGCCTCTTTGGTGCAGAATATAGTCTGAGCTGCCAATCCAGTTCTGCCTAGTACATTTGATTTTCTCCACTTTACACACAAACACTCACAGTGACTTCGTGCATGTAGGTATTCACTTGAGCCAGGCTGACATTTCAATGTCACAGAAATATTCATCAGATCACAGCATCAGCGCTTGTGTTTATATAAGTCATCCCAATAGATTACAACTAGAAATCACAAGGCTGTGTTCTGTTTGATTTTCTGGAAAAAAATAAAAAAGTAGTACACATTATGTGGTCCTGGGTTTACTGTTCAAATTTGGAGAGAGGGGCAAGCTAAAGATAATAGAGGCATGAAGAAGCGGATTAACTGGGACGGCCTGAGCCCATCAAAGTGCCCTTGAGCAAAGTGCTGCAAGTGTTAATTATTCCAGTAAAGCAGCTCAAGGAGCAGCAGTAGACAATATAGCTGGCACTGGCAAATTTAGGTGTCAGTGTTTGCAAATGTATGAATGTGAAAATGGGAAGAGGTGAAAGGAAGATGACGTGCTCAGCAAAACTCTTGCCTTCGACAAGCAGCCTATGAAAATCACTAATATGAAAATGAATCTTCGTGGCATTCCTCTGCAGAGAGGTCGAATAGTGAATCAGCATGTAAGCGTAGTGCCGATTATTTTTCTTACCTATCAGCGCCAGGTTTGGCAGTTTTCCCAGGCTCTTGCCTTTGTCCAGCACTCGCTCCCACTTGTAGCTAATGGGGTCTGAACCATCGCTGGATTTGCAGCTCAGCTTGACATCACTGCCCTCTTGGAGCTTGCCGTCCATCCGGCATCTCGGCTTGGAAGGCTTGACTGTAAGAAAACAGAGGAATGGAATCAAAAAATGCTTAAATCAAAATTTGCAACAAAACTTCTTATCATAGTTAAACGCAATGTGTATAAAAGACATTTAATTTCACAGTGGTTAGCAAATTTACTAGAAGATGTGATAAAAACAAGAACACACTGAAACTGTCATCTTTCAAATACTTGTTTAAAGTTAAGAAGCATATAACAAACTGAATTCATGATTTTAAATCCAGATCTGAGCCAGCACACTGGACTTCTCCAAGAAGTAAATCAAGCAAATCATTCAACCACTAAAGTTAATGTTTCTGTTCAGGAATGCAAGTAAATAACTGTAATTAAGCATTTACACCAAAGCAAATAATGTGCTTTACTTTATTCAGCTTTTTTTAAAAGTAAAACAGTGAAACTTAAAAATCATGGATAACAACATAAATTATATTTAGCAATAAAAGTTAAACAGCTTGCACATGCATACAACCATTACAGGTACATCTATAATTATTTTATAATTACAATGCTGCTAATTTAGGGCAGTTGTGGCATAAACCTCACACTGTGTGGTGGTCTAAAAAATGTATTAAGCAGCGTATATATTAGTACAATATTTAAGCAAAAATAAATGTGTTCACCCAAATCATTATATTTTGAATATGTGCATATAATGTAGTCATCAATTTGCCAGAGACACACGTATTAAACCATAGTTTCCATAGTTTCCATAGCTACTCTGTAGAGTAGCTATGTATATGTATGTAGTAGAGGCCTACATGTGTCATGTGGACTTGTATTTCCTATTCCAATTATAAGAAGCTCAAAAAAACCCTCTACATTTCATAAAATAAATCTTTTTCCTTTTGAAAGGGAAGGGCTGAAATTTTCTATTTTGAATGTTGAAGAATATTGAGTTATGTTTGCAACAGACTTTCTGTTTAAACAGAACATCTACCGAAGCAGGAGTTATCTTATAACGTGAAACTGTCCGCCACCTGTGTTTATCACGCCGCAATAAAGCACTACATTAAAATCAAAAGCAAAGAAATAAAATGTAGATAATAACATAGCTTGTTAAGCTGCATAAAGCTGAAATATTTTACATACATTGTAAACTTTATTTGATTTGTTCAGTCAGTATTTTTTTTTTATTGGTGCAACTGTTTATGAGGGATGTTCAATTATCTTGCCATCACAGACGTTTCTGGTAAC
The DNA here is from genome assembly GCA_015108515.1 of Hemichromis elongatus. Classification (NCBI taxonomy): domain Eukaryota; kingdom Metazoa; phylum Chordata; class Actinopteri; order Cichliformes; family Cichlidae; genus Hemichromis; species Hemichromis elongatus. Next base: position 12,281 of record VUQR01018181.1, on the reverse strand, counting down.
ACAAATTGAAGAAAAAAGCATCATCCTCCCGTAGAGAATGGATCAATTCAACCCTAAGGCTGGCTGTGAATACTTATGGTAATATGTTCTCATGTCAAAGGTTTTGGTCATAGTCTATTAGCTAAAGGCATAATACAGTATAGCTAGAATCTGCTGAGCCCTGCTCCGTTAGATACATGCTGAAAGGAACTGCTACACTTTAAAAGCATGAAAATAGCACACTTTCCCCTCCCGAGTGACTTATTTTTAGATCAGCGGTGTGCTAAATTTAAATATCTATTTTGTATTTTTGTCACGCTGACATATTTCCAATGCTGACTTTTGTGTTTGGCTTCGGATGCTTGTCAGCGAAGTTGCAGCAGTAGTAACTGCAAAATGCTAACATGCAGTGAATTAACAGTAGCCACTGCAAAAAAAAATAAAAAATAAAAAATCAGATAGCTTATGTGCAATTCTCCCTTTGTTTGTTTTTCTTTTCTGCAGGCTGTATTCTGCTCATAGACTTTGTAAAGAATATAATGAGAGGAGCTGATCAGGGAGCAATGATGCATTCGTCTGTGCGTCTCTGAGCTCTGTCGGGGTCGGTTAAGCCAAACTGCAGAAGGAGCAGTCGGACTGCGTACCCTCAGCCCATAACCCCAATAATAATAAACACAACATATACACATTTAAAATCTTCACATGCAAATCCACAAGCTCATTCAGGCGCGATTGTGCGAGCTTGCACATAGACACACCCGACCACTGGAGAAGCACACAAACGATGGCACACACACACACACACACACTGTCTCATGCCAAGCCAGCTACCAGCTCAGCTGCCAAGCCATTATCTTAGCGTAGGGAGTGAGAGAAAAAATGCAAATGTTCGCCTCTCTCAAAATCGAAAGTGTCACTGCGAAGCTGAGGGCAATTTGTAAAATTCGAGGCACTAACTCACTGAAATGTCTTTATGGAAGAGAGAGGGGAGTGAGAGTGAGAGGATTAACAGACTGTTCCATTAGAAAACCAATAACCACGGGTTGAACTAATCTCCCATGATGTTTTAATAAATCGCACGCTTTTTTGACATTGAGAACGATTTCACTCCTCCCGCCGGACTTTGTGGCTAGCTATTGCAGCTGTCTTTTCTTCATAGTTGTTCAGTTATTTATGTGTGCATTACCACTGAGGTAGTTGTATTGGTGACTCATTTATAGCCCTCTGCATAATGTGCAAATGAGGAGAACAGCAAGTTTGTTGTACTTTTAAGATCTAAGAGTGACTTGCACAAGTAATATTTCTAAGTAGCTTATCTGTACTTAAATTGAGGTAAGTTGACTTTTTAACATCAAATTGGTCTGTTTTCTTATACTGTACGTACATTATATTACCAGTTTTCCCATATAATGCAGTCTCTAACTCGATCAATAATTTCTGTGCCCTTCCAAACCTGCTTGCATGTTTCTGGTCTCACCTCATCAACAAACCAATCCAAACGGACCCAAACAGCATGAGCAAAATCAAATCACACTGTCTGAATCAAATTGAATCATTAGATCAGTCAGCATGACAGGGGAAATGTGCCAGGCTAATGATCCAGTGATTAGGTCTGTGTGTGTACAAAGTGTTTGTGTGTGTGTTCATGAGGATTTCTTCATAACCCGTGCATGGATGTGTCTAAACTTACCCAATACAATGAGGTTGACTTGGCTCCAGTGGTACTTTCCCCCACTCTTGACTTTGCAGTAGTACTCCCCCGTGTCGCTCAGCAGCAGGTCACTGATGAGTAGGGAGGCGTCTCCTCCCAGGTACTCCCCAGCAAAGGAAAGATGGTTGGGCTCAGTATCTATGGGGTCACTGATGTACACAGTGCCCCCAAAGAAGGTAATAATCTAGATGTGGAGAAAGGAAAGATAATTTAGGATTCATTTGAAGATTGTTTATAGCTTTCAGTTCAGACCAGAGTCTGTTGTCTGAAATGAAATTCTTGCACAAGTGAAAAAACTCCTGATGTGTTACAGCGAGGGATTGACTGATTCATAATTGCCCCGCTTCTACTTATCATGATTGTCATGATTCTATCTTCCTTTTAAAAGAATTCTCCAATTTCTTCTTGGACCTGGTACTAAAATTTTAGCAGCTGGTGATGTCAGTACTCAACTGATTTATGCAAGTAATTCCCCAAATAAGATTTTCATCTCTTAACAGCAAATTTGGTTCACTTAATTCCTCTGTCCCAACAGTAATACCGTTGATATATTTCACTGGTAGGCTGCCATTTACATTTTAAATAACATGGCTCTAATGGCTGTGTATGCTCAGCTAAGACAGTTCTACGTAGTTCCTCTCTGGAGGCAGTCGTGAGAAAAACAGAATACCAGCACTCATGGGTAACATTGTTAACAATCACTTTTTAATTAACACTTGGGAAATAATATTTTACAAATGAATGCATTTGCTGGAATGCCAGTATCCTGCCAGTGTTCATTTAGCTGATTATCTGTGAGTGTTGTTATCTCTTTATGGTGTTTCCACAAATAAAGCTGTCAAATGAAAAAACAAAACAAAAACCCCAGAAACGCCCTGTAGAGGCGAATGTCTTCACACCCGCCTTCCCCCAAAAAACAATTCTATTTTATTATTCTGGTGCTCAGATAAAAGATTAAAATGTCCACAGTGGCACTAAGAGTGATGTCACCACAAAACAGATAACAAAACAACCTCACAAACAGTAAAGTACATAGTGTCATACAGAAAATACAGAATGGCTACAAAATTACATTTTTGTAACAGATATAAAAGTAAAACTAAAAAGATTTGAAAATTGTGGGAAAGGCAAAAATCAACTTTTAGGCCATTATAGTCAGATTATGATCAGGCTTGGCTTAAAGCTTAAAGCACCTTAATTTTTAGTGTTTAGTCATTGTTAAATGGACTGGCTCTACTTAAGCACACAAAGCGCTCATTCACCCACTCACACCAACACTTCCTTTTATGCTTAACTACTTTCATTTACACACATTCACACACTCCAGTGGATGCATTAGAGAGAAACATGGAGTTAGTATCTTGCCCAAAGATCTTTGGCATGCAGACTGGAGCAGCCAATTATCAAACGGCCAACCTTCTGATTAGTAGATGACCTGCTCTTCTTCCTGAGCTAAGGTAGAAAGGTGAATCTTCTCAGAAGAAGTGCTTGCAGATCATACAGCTTTACTTAGCACCCCTACTACCAGTATCACATAAACCAGTGAATTTGTATATGCCACGGCCACAGTAATCCTAGAAACATTTGGTTATAAGATGAAGAATATGTGCAGAGAGTGTCCGTGGAGGAAGCCCAGAAGGATATTGGCTATTATAGCTGGCTATGAGAGCTGCAGATAGGCATCATCACAGAGATCAGATATCCTAGGTATTAGGCCAAAGGGATACACAATCAGAATAAAGGGCTTGTTCGCCAAAGACCTGTCCGAGGTGTTTTCGCAGCTGCAACCAAAACACCTTGTATGGGCAACAATGGGATGAGGACAGATCTTCCCCACAGCTGAGACTGAGCAAGAGCACGGATGTGGTGTCACAAAGCCTCCAACTCCAAGTGGCTGGTGGACCTAAGAGCAGACCACAGCAACCTCTCAGAACAAAATAAATGACAAATGACCTCCAACAAAATAGCTGGGCAGTACCAGTACCTCACACAACTCATGCCTATTAGCTTAAGAAGATTGCAGCAATACAGAGCATAAATAACTGGTGTGCTAATAACAGGTGCTAACAACAGGTGCTAAGGCAGGGCAGGACAATCCTGATCACAAAGGTTTTGCATCCTACAAAGGCACAAAGCTGTTGAGGTCCCAGCTGATAACCTGCCAAGATTAGTTAGTTAGTTCCCCATTAGCTCCTGCAATAGCAGCAGGGGTCTGATGAACTTTTTAACAAAAAATGTTTTCATACATAAAACATGTACTACATGACAACAAGACAAAAAGTAGTTACTAGTCATCACATAAGCAAATCAAACACCAAGGCTCAAAGACCAGGCGGATCAACACGAGCACCCCCTGCTCTGACCACAAGAAAGAGTAGGAACCAGCACCCCACACTTAAACAGTGGAGTGCTGGACTCAACACACTGATAACCTTAATCTGAGATTCCTTGTAGGTATACAAAAAGATGCTGCCGTTAGAGCCTGCAATTGACACCATCTGTTTCCCCCCGTTTTTTCCTTATATCTACCAATAAGGTTCATTGATGTTTGCAGAGACCGGGTCTTCAAAGGAAAGAAATGAGCTAATATGAAGTTTCACTGTACACATGTAGCATCTGTAAACCTGCACCAGAAAGCTTTCATTTTCTCTTCCCTACCAGTTTACAGTTTGTCTTTGTTTATTTCTAGCCTTTCCTTGTGTGTCGTTTGCTCTCTCACGCTCTTGCTTCATCCACACACACAAACAGAAACAAACACAGCTGTCACAGTGGCCTATTACTCAGGGCAAGTGAGAGCCTGCAGATGGGGACCGCTAAATGCTGGTGCCACAGCGCATCAGTGCCTAAGAAGCAGGGGCACCTGCTGTGATCACAGGTGATGACTGGCCATTTACACACACACGTATATACCCAGACCTTCTCACAAACAAGCCTTTCACCAAACATGTGACACACCATGAATGCAAACAGAAACACATTACTGTGCCACAGCTACACACAGAAAGTAACCAGGCTCTGCCACCAAAACAAAGAAGGGCATACCCGTACCTGTCCTGTGGGCATGCAACTGTTGCCTTCATGAAATCAGAACATTAATTACTCACAAACCAAACCACATGTGTATATGTGTTGTTGCTTCTGGTAATGTCTGTAGTGTGTGGAGCGAATTGTGCTATTAGGGTGAGGTGTTTTGTTGATTTAGTAAAATGCTGTACACAGATATTTAAGCATCTCTGCTTTTTCACACAGGTCATTGAAGGAAGCTAATGATGACAAAATGCAACTCCAAACCATGAAAAAGCCTGTGCAGTGTTTTACAGATGGCTATAGACACCCACTGTTACCGTTCTCCTGACCTTCCCCATGCTTACTGTGGACAATTTGAACCAAAAATTGACATGCTTCAGTCCTTTCTCCTCGTTTCCCTCCTAATGACTAAATAACAGCCACTGTCACAGCCACTCTATCAGCTTTCAGCTCATAGATCTTTGGAAATCATCCTGTTGGTGCAAAAATACAGTTTGGCAGAAATTCTGCATGTGAATGTCGTTCACTTTTCATAGGTTTAACTATATCAGTGGATACAACTGATGTGTTTTTGCTAGTAACAAAGGGCCTAAAGACGAAAATTTAAATAATGTCTTTGATAAGTTGTCTGTTATGTGAGAATGCAACATTGGTTCTTGAGTCAGGTGCCTGTTTTATGGTTAAACAAACAAGAAAAATTATTCTGAAAAGGAGAAAAAGACTGAAACATGTCCAAAGAAAAACTTTGAAAGACCTTCAGAAGGCCTGGAGAAAGTCTGGCTCCTTGGAAGCAACAACAAAAGACATGAGGGGTGGCTCAAAACTTTTGGTAATATAAAATATAAAATATACAATTTTATATCACATCATTTGATTAAAAACAATAACACAGTTGAATTGCTGCTCTGATCAAAGCAGTTTAAAAAAAAAAAAAGATTATTAGGAATAAATTACATGAACAGTATTGCTAACATTCAAATATTTAAGCTGTTTGGTTTTTAAAGTTTTTCCCATAAATAATTTTATAGTCAATGAAGAATGCACAGAGGAAACAAATATGCAACAAAGACTCTGTCATTTCACTCTACTACTCACGAATATATTTATCACCTCTGTGGACGATAATTGTCCTTGCAATAATGCCAGTTCAATATCTTCAGCTTTATATGCTGAAGGGCATCACTTTTGCATTGCAAATAACAACAACACACAATACACACTTACTAATGTGGCACTGTGACAGGAGCAATTTCCCAAGAAAGGATGGAAATGAAATTAATAACTTCATCTTTATTAACCATCACTGCTTTGCTGAAACTACACTGTGATAGGCTATAAAATGCTGTCTTTGAGTAACTTTTACTATCTAAGACCAACACAGTGGGAGAACAATGAGAGATGAGCCATTTTTTTAACTCTTCATCTGACTAAATGGAGTTGAATTTTGTGCCCCTCTGTGTCTTTAACACATGTAGCCTGTACATTTGCTAACAGAGGCTAAATGTTGACAAGATGCTCTTTCCATCTCAACACGGCCTTCGAGCAGAACAAAAGAATAATTTATTCATTCGGCTACAGGCGTAGTCTCTTTCCTAATCAAATTTTCAAACGCTTGATTTTAATTAATGGTGCCTTCAATGTTATCCTCCCGTTAAATATTCATCGCAATGTGGCAGCCCCAGACTGAATCATCAAAGTGTAAGGCACCAGTTTCCCCCTTTCTTTCATTTCTAGCCCCGCCGCTTCCCTTCCACACTTTGCTATTCATTCCTTTCCCTGTGCCAACACAAGAGTGCATGAACAAATGGGTTCAGAAGAAAATAAAAGTCTCTTCCTTCCAACAGAAAGCTATCGAGATGTTTTGCTCTCTCTTATCAGTTTCTGCGCTTAATTTGGCTGAAAAAAGGCAGTTTTTCAAAAACCAGCGAAATTATACCAGAATGTTATCAAAGGCTTTAAAAAACAAAACCGAATTGGCGATTTAGAGTTGTCAGTTATCCTCCTGGTTCAGGCTGAAAGGCTTTATGAAGCAAGAATTAGAATATATTATTGTGCCAACTACAACTTTAAAATACATACAAGGGGGACTGTTTATAAATTCCTTTACAGTTAATACAATACTTTTCGTGAAGCTGAAACTGCACTTACCGTAAGTCTCACCCTGATTACTTGATTTAAAATCCAGTGTGAATGCATAAAAAGGAAAAAAAAAAACTTAAAACTTTACAAACTTTAAAAATTTTAAAAAGAAGGAATTTTCTTTATTTGGTTTAACAGATGTTTTCCTTTTTATTTTTTTTAAAGCATTGAATGTTACCATTTCCAGAAAAAGCCCACAAACTTCTGCAAAGACAAAACTAATAAAGTACTTTAATGTCCTCACCCCAAAATATTTAAACATTTTTGCCAGAATGTCTTTGTACCCACGGCGTGTCATTATTGCCTTTACCCAACTACTGATTTTGACTAATTTTCTCATGAGTTCTCATGTACGATGTGTTTTTGAGACCTTTTTCTATCAACCTTGCCAATTCTGCTTGCCGCCCTGAATGCCTGATTGTATGTGAGCCCTTGTGTGTTTACTAAAAAGTTGTTTTTATACCTTATCCTGTTGTTTGGTCAGCTTGAAAGTGATGAAAAGGTCATTAGGTCTGCTTTTCATTTCCACTTGATACAGTGTCTCCCACCGGTTAAAAAATTAAAAGTAAAGGTGCCAAGGTTAGAAATATATAATGTGTTGGTGAACACAATTGCTCTTTTGTGAATGCCACTGAAAGTTGAAGTGCCTGAATAATTTTAGGATTGTTTTAATGTGCAACTATTATAGGTCCTGCAGGAAATCACTGAGCATAACCCAAATGGAAAAAAGCTAAAATGTTTTTTGTGTGTGTGAAAAAGGAAAGTGGAAGGGAGGGAGAAAAGAAAAACTATGCAAGGTATACAGAGTCTATACATACACCTCACATGTTGTTCTTCTGTTTTTTAGCCCAAATGTCACTGTCATTGCCATTTCATCCCGGGAAAGGTCAGTCTTGATGTTGCAATAACTTTGTAGCAACTATTAAATATTACCCAAGTCATGGCAGAGTCAGACTGCAGGGAACCTTTAACAATTCATATGCTTCTAAACTGTATTAAATGCAGTGGAAAAAAGAAATACAATCTTACCACTTTCTGTTGGGAGTTTGGTTTCTGCAGTAGCCACTCAATGTCAAGAGGGACGGATGATGAGAACTGGTGGTGGCATGGCAAGGTGGCATTGTCCCCAACGACCTTTTTCATCTCTGTCTGGGCCCCCACTGACAGAAGGCTAACTAGAACTGAGGGAGAACAAGAGAAAGAGAGAGAGAAAGAGAAAAAACTTGAGACAGAGGTAGAGACATGTCAGACGAGGTCACTAGCTCGATCTAAGCTTGAGGCAAGAGACAGATGCAGTGGATAGGAAGCGAAACCACAATGATAGAGGAAACCGAGGTCGAGGATACATCCAGATATTGAAGGGAGATGGAACAGATGGATTCTGTGTAGAGGGAATAAAGTTTGGTTGAGGAGTTGAAGGAAAAGTACTAAGACAAGCTATTCACAGCTGCAATTTGAGGATATTATGGACGAGTACTGTGCCGACACATCTGACACATGGACAATTCTGCCAGAAAACCCCCAAAAAGATACAATTAATGAGTCACTTCTATTGCAAAAAAGTCCAAAATCTATCCCTGGCCACCTTCCCATTAACAGTGAATGTCAGCATGGAAACTATTTTAGGTCTCAACCACACAGAGAACGCACATACCAAAAACTCCCACAGTCGACTCAGTTAAGAATGACGGTCGCAGTAAAAGGTAGCAGTAATTGCGAGTGCGTGCACAAGTGAGTGACTCTGGGCACTGGCCAGACTAGCACAGCCTGTGTCTCAGTGGGGGAGCAGCAGGGCTAATTTATTGGAGGAAGCTGGACAGCCTAGAGGACTTGAATAGAATTAGCCAGAGGCATATCAGGGGATGCTGGGAAAGTGAAACTGTGGATAGCGTTTGTGCGCGCTCACGTTCGCACATGTGTGTTGGACTGTGTGTCAAGAAGCAGTGGTGCAATGGTGAGATATGTTTTCTCCCTCCACCGGTTAGAAAGACTGCAGAACTCAAGTGTGCTAACACACTCACGTGTGACGTACAGTTTTGGCCCTGCTATATTCATCTTAACTACCTGCCTTTAATTTAAGTGCTGAATAAGCCAATAGCTCCAGGGGAATTTGACTGCTTGGAATTAAAGTTATCCTACCTAACAGATGCTCATTTAAAGTGAAAGGTACAGACTGAGTAAATATTGTTGCTCTTATTCATTATCCTGCCACCTTAATAGACACTCAACGTGGCCTGCTGTTTGAACAGAATAAGTAAAGGTAGTGTGGGACACACATCTGAATGAAAGCTGAGCACTTTGACACGTGTTTTTGTCTGTTATACTGATTTTGATTGGCAGAATGCTTTTGTGACACTCATATACCGTTAACACGGGAAGCCATGTGAATGCATCAGCGCTTACCGGGTGCCTGTCCACTTGTGAACCGGTTCACCTTCATAGGAGCTAACGCCCTATCCCGTAAGTGATCTCAGGGCCAATGAAAATGTCAGCTCAGTGCTGTGAAACGGGTGACTCAGTGCTGATACAGCACACAAAGAGATGATGAGTAACCTCGCAGAAACTAATTCTCCTTAAAGAGCTTCATCCGTATGAGATGACATCATCTGCTTGAGTTCAGCTTCTCTTTAAGTTTTGATTAAAGGTTGAGCGCAACGGCGTTAAAAGACAAAAACCCCAATGGGGAAGTGATTAACACTGATCATCTTGGGAGGATGCAGTGCTTTCCTTCTGAAACCGTGGGTTTAGGCTTTCACAGAGGCCCCAAGAAGAGGGACAACACTGTTTTAAGTGGGAGGCTTTTATGCTGTTATTTATGTACAGGATATTCCTAATTTTTGTGATAATTAAAATTATTTTTTTAATTAGACTTGTGCCACACTAGCTTCTCTGTTCCATGTTTAAGTGGCCAGCGAGACATGTATATTAATGGATCATGGACCATTTTGCGTTTATAAAAAGACTAGTACTGGCTCCTCTTTCCTCCCATAAACAACAGGCATGCTGGTTTGGTCAAATGGTGGTTTTACATTTTGGTAGTCTCAGTTTGGTAGCCTGTCACGTTTTTACCCCTTTAACTGACATCAGCCAGGTTAGGCTTCACTCCTGGCCACCCTAAGCAGGGAAAGATAGATTAGAGGCTGGATAGAAAGTAGCCTCCCAAGTGTTTAGCAGAAGTAAGTCTTTCCACTTTTTCTCCACTAAAGAACCACAAAGAGAGGTACAAGACCACATATGACACAACTTTTTCCTAAGATAGATTCATGCCTGTTGCTAAAGGGCTTCACTTGGGTTTTTGGTAAGGTTTGTTTTTCTCTGAGAAGCAGATGCTCTACTGTGCCATCCAGTGGCAATAAAAGCTTGTGCACAGTGTGAATCCTCAACATTATGTCTTGATTTACCGAGTCCGACATTATAAACTTCAGATTTGGGCTACTCAGTGGAATTTGCCATTTGGAGAGGAAAAAAGAGAAGGAATTAAAAGTACTTTGTGGTCGTCTGATAGCTTCTGTGTCCCTTTGGCACCCGAGGAGCAACAGGACAAATTGCTGAGGTCCTTCTGCTCTGCTTGCCCACCTGCCCAGTTCAAATCATTAGTCAGCAGAAAAGGATGGGCTTCTGCGCCCTAAAGGTATCCCCTTTCATGACTTTTTAATGCAGCATTTGCAGGGGTTATTCATCTTGTTGGCCTCCCCGCTGATATTGCTTTGAATGTCAGAAAAGAGAGTGAGGGCTTTGCAGCATTAGAAAATATTCAAGAGGAAGAACGTTCAGACCATGTGTGAATGCACAGCTGGTTGAGCTTAATGGTTCAAGTTAATGCTTGATGGTGGTACAGGGTCTGCTGGGAGACCTGTGCCCACTCAGCTCCTCCGGCTAGCCTCTGTAATCGGTGCTCCCACAGTCATCAGCAGCCTGGGGCTGAACCCGGCACTGTGTAGCTGGCCTGATAAGAGCTTTGTGCTTCCCTCCTCGCCTCCCACCTCATCCTTAACTGCCCACCGCTTCAGCTGTAGGCTCTGTAAATGGAAGAGTTCCCCTGAAAGATAGATAGGGCCAATGTGTCTGAAGAATGAGGAGAATTGCCATCTTTTCCCACACAAAGTACTTTACTTTGTATTAGTTGTCTTTAAACTGACCTTCAAAAAAACGACCTGTGTCAGCTCACTAACTTTGACTTGTGGGTGTTAAATATTGTCTTTGTTGTCAAATAGTAAAGTTTTCAGTTTCAGGTACTTTATTTATTCCTTGGAAATGAAAAATAAAAAAGCAAATGCCAAATATTTTTTTTCCATCTGTGACAGAAAATATTTTTCACTTTTAACAGAAAGAATTGGCAGACAAATCAGACGGGGGTTTTTTGGTCGCTATGCAGTCCGTGCTACCCACTTTTCCATTTATTTATGGTCTTGCAGAGGGGCTTTTGTGCTGTGGAATGGATGACACAGTGCTCCCAAAATAAGCTTGCCTTGATGTGAGTTTGAGCTTGCATTTGGTTTGGCCTCATTCACCGTGTGCACAGCTGGGGTGGTTGGACTGCAAGACCCCATCATTTGTGTCAACATCAACACATCAGCTATGAGACACATCAGAATGAATCTCGGTGGCAGATTTGCAAACACTATGGAAATTCTGTTTGGCTTTGGTATGGACTCATGGCCTTGGGGTTCCAATGTGCAGCTAAGGTGACCCAGAAACAATAAAAAAAAGAAAAGCGAGCCATATCACCTTCAGCTTCAGTAACATTCCTGGTCACAGCAGCATGCATGCTTTCATGTGACCTTATAAGATTCCATAGGGCCAGGGAAAAGACCATCTAAATAAACACGGTGGTCTCGAGGGGGAGATAAATGTGGTACAGGCTTGCAATATGTTGGCTTGTGCCATATCCCAAAGCATATCCTCTATCCTGCCTTCTCTCTCTCTCTCTCTCTCATTATGCTTTCTTGTTACAGCTCTGCTTGGCTCAGTTTCGTGGCTCCATTTGTGACTGCGTTCGGTCTTCACCCACAGAAAGAAAGGAAGGAAAGAAGACGATCATAATTAACAAAAGTGGGAGCTAGAAGAGAGGGAGGTTTAGGGAGAGAGTGTGAGTGCGGGACACATTTGACAAAGAGAGCGAGAGTGAGAGGCTTGGGTGAAATATGGAGGAACCAATTTCTATGAAAAGGCCCTAGGGGGAGTTGTGCTCCAGTAAATCCGCCTTACAGAGCCCTGCAATCTCATTATAGTGTAGCCAGTGAGACGGACAGACAGACAAACAAGACAGGCGCGGATCTTTCGCATTGCCCAAAGTCAAGCCCCGTATCCCCTCAGTCAGCACATCAGCCTGGCTGGGGCCTTTGCCACGTCCAACGCTTATGACCTCTGGTGCTCAAACATAACACATCAGAAAGTGTGTGTGGGGGGGGGGGGGCGTGGGCGG
>VUQR01018178.1:2434-29895 GCA_015108515.1 Hemichromis elongatus | reverse complement strand
CCATCATCTCACACTTTTTGACGTTTATTCAGCTGTAATCTCAGCCAAGCTGATTTACTCAGGAAGAAGTAAAACACTAAAAAAGGCCAAAGTTATCTCAGTGACTTATATATCATGTTTAACCCGAGTAGCAGAAGACTGGTGTGCCGGGAGTTCGGTGTTCTCACCAGCCGGCTAGCTATGAAGCTGGTGGGGAATAGGCGTCTCCAAAACCGTCAAAGCACGTTTGCAAATATGTGATGTCTTGATAAACCAAGCAGATATTTGAAGTTTACACAGCTACATTCTCGCCTGAAAATATGTTAAAAGTTTATTTTGCGGCCCAGAAAGAGTAATAAGAGCAATATCAGAACTTAGTAGCGGCCGCCATTATTGGAAATAAATTTGGCGCTGGGCCGCGCTATGAATTCGGGGATATGGTGGGCCACGAAGGATACACCGGACCCATCCTCAAAATCTGGAGAAATGAGGACGCATTTGTCGGCCGCATTCTGAGGAGTCTACGAATTTGGACGGCCTACGTCGCGTCGCTGTGACATAATCGGTCTACAAATTCAGCCTCATGAGGATACAACCCATGAATTTGGACACCTCTACAGTCTAGTTTGAGTTTGTATCCTCTTTTCTGTAAATAAACATCTTTGTTAAACTTGCTACACACCTCCGGTTTTGGAATCTGTGCTGTTCCATCTCTCTCCTTGGGCTGCTGAGCCATGACAGATTGTGGTTTTGTTTCAGCAGCTTACATCTTTAATATTATTATGACTTAAAATATAATATAGAGGAAGTGAACACACTCTACCGTCTAAGGATCCACTATGCTTAGCTAGCTAGTTAGTGTTAGCTTGTAACTTAGTACTCCACCAACATGTGGTCTGTCCAATGAGTCTAGTGAGTGATCTTTGAGATTATTTTGAAGCACTTCGATGCTAATTATAAGATATTTATGAATATGAGAAAAGCCTGTCTGGTTATAATGCATCTTGTTAGTCAGGCTTGAAAGTGTTAGCAGTTAGCCATGGTCACAATGTTAAAACCATTCCCAAAAAAACTTCGCAAACCAGCTAGCAACATCACAAAGTATGCAATTACACTTAACTCGCTCCTACACTAGTACAACAATCATACATTAAATATTAACTTTAAAGGCTCATAAGTTAAACTGATCTTATTCAACTCAGACTAAAGAACTGAATCTCAGAGAATTCTAAGATTCAGTTTTCATTTTTTTTCTCTTTGTTTGTTTTTAATAAATTTCATCATTTTGGCTTATTGACACCACGTAAATTTAGTGAGTCACTCCTTCCGTCAGTGTTCAAAAAGAAATAACAGCATCACAGCATTACAGCAAACCATCTTCATGCAAAACGTTTTACTGCAGTTAGATTTCTCTGGTTTGCTGTCAGTTGCAGTTTTTAATCTGTCTATTGTGGTATTCAAAAAGTCTTCCCATTTGATAAAAAATGGCATGTCAGGAAAAAGTAGCACAAGGCCAAAGACATGTTTAACATGAAGTGTAATTAAAAAGGGGCGATGAAGAGCGGCTGCAGGATGATTACTGTAACAGCTCCCGTCTCCTTTGCTTTGCTGGCTCTCTAAGTTATAATACAGTGTCTGTCTGTTTTAGCGTCTGTTCATATAAAATAAAAGGGAAAATAATTTTGAATTTAAAATGTATGTAATATTTACAAGAAGAGCAATATAGTTTTTAATTGTATTTTAAAGTTATAAATGTTTGAAGAATAACTATGAAAACTAGGAAATTGCTTTTTCTTTAAAATTTGGATAATAATAAAAAAAAATACTGTAATAAGATAAAGTCCAGATTTTATAACAGTCAGATGAAACTGTCTTGAATAATTCTTTTTTTTTTTTTTTTTTTCCAAGGACAGCTATTTCAAGCTCAGTTTCTCCACTGCCTTTTCTGCTGAATTACATTCCACATTTGCCCCCATGGCAGAACCAGTGCTGGACTCAGTGGTTTTAAAACTACACTTTTAACTGTCAGGAATCAAACAGCAGGCCATGATGGCTCTTGTGTTTGGATTTTCATATTGAATTAACTGCCCAGGTGGAACGCCGACCTTCTCTCTGTGTGGATTGAAGCTTCTCTTGATTCGTCTCTCCTGCTGGGTGCCCTGCAGGACCTCATCGTGTTTAACATAGCTGGGTTCACACAGGAATAAAGGCTAAGGTGAGCTTTGATGGCACATTTCGTTTCTTTTCCCAGCAGTCAGCACTTTGAGAGCTGGAGGGAAAATGAATTGTGGCACGTGTTGCTCACCTCATTTAAGTTGAAACGACAGCTCTGTCACTTATCACAAGAACCTCAGCAGGGTGTGCTGAACTCTCCACGGGTAGATGAAAAACTAAACTGAGATAACCCCATTTTGGCTTTGTTTGGGCGTAACATTGATTCAGTGTGTGATATAAACATGAATTTGCATCCTGTAGAGAGGCTTCAGGTTTTAACATAATGTTAACTATGTACAACTAATACACTGAAAAACAACTTAATTTTAAAGCCCTGAAGACATGTCAAGAACTTTCAACCAGCTAAAAAGAAAGGAAAAGACATGATTGTACAGGGAAAACAAATGCTTGCATTTATTTATGAATACAGAAACAGCTTATCAAAAAAGTCTGTAATGGTTACTCAGGGACAAAGAATGAACAGCCTAGCAAAAAAAAAACACACACTTTAAATCATATATTTTGGCAATTGCTTAGTAGAAATCTGTCCTAAAATGAATTTAAATAAATAAGTAGTGCCAATTTTTTTTTTGGTTGAGTCATTGAAAATCCCACAGACAACACAGCTTCACAGGAAAAAAACAAAAAAGCATTTTCACAGCATTTTCCCTGGGGATTCCCAAAGAGCCATTAGCGGAAAAGTTGGTCAATCTTAGCATGGTGTGCACTCTGTCCTTAAAAAATCTGAGGAAACTGGACAAGTGGTAGACCTATCCCAAACACAGCATCTGAAAGTCATGTCCTAAAGGGGAAATAAAGTCCCACAAAGACCCACAGTATAGAAGATGCATCTGGTTCATAAGCTGATCAACCTGCTGTTCACTGAAACCTCATCAGAAATGATCTCAGTAAAAAGGTCAGAAAGTCATCCTCAAGGAAAGGAAGCAGGGAGAAAAGGCACAGGCATGCCAAATTAATAAAAATTTACTTATCCCGAGGGAGATTCTTTTATTATAAACATGCATAAACATGCTCAATGCAGCAGGAGAAACAGAGGAATAAATATATACAATAAGAATTGTATGATACAGTAGGATAGTGCAAATATAATATCAAAATAACTCTAACAAAGTAATGATATAACTATATCAGATAAAATAAATAACATAACTATCACTGCAGGTGACTAAAAAAGTGACACAGTATTGTGCAATGAATAAAAAGAGGGTAGCATCGTATGATGTGGGGAAGAAACAAACATTTAATAACATACTGTTAAATAGTATTGCATGATCTGAATAAGAACAAAATAATATTAATATTAATCCTAAGAAAATCACCTACAGAGCGAGTTGTACAGTCTCCTGTGGCGGTCAGTTCGACCTTTAGGGGCGATGAGTCTTTTGCTGCGTGTGCTCTGATGGCCCATCATGGAAGCGTGCATGGGGTGAGAGGGATTGTCCTTGATATAGAGGAGCTTTTCTAGCATTCTCCTCTCAGACACCTGCACCAGGTTCTCGAGTCTGAAACCAAGGACAGAACCAGCATTTTTAATCAGCTTGTTCAGCCTGTTGGCATCAGCTGTCTTCACCCCACTGCCCCAGCACACAGTTGCAAAGAACACAGCACTCTCTATCACAGAGTGATAGAACATGGTCAGCATTTTCCCACAAACGTTGAAAGTCCTGAGCTGCCTCAGTAGGAAAAGCCGATTCTGCCCTTTCTTGAAGACAGCATTGGTGTTCTTGGGCCAGTCCAGTTTACAGTCAATGTGTACCCCCAGGTACCGGTAGTCCTCAACTATCTCCACGTCAGCCCCTCTGATGGTGACAAGGGTAGGAGGAGGAGCATGCTTCCTAAAGTCAATGATCAGTCACTGCCACTCAACAAAGCTGTCCACCACACTCCTGTATTCCTCCTCCTGTCCATCCCTGATACAGCCCACAATAGCTGAGTCATCAGAGAATTTCTGCGGATGACATGACTGAGATTTGTACCTGAAGTCAGACGTGTAGAGGGTGAAGAGGAAGGGTGATAGGACTGTCCCCTGTGGCACCCTTGTGGTGCTCAGGATGTTTGAGGGGCAGCTTTTCAGCCAGACATGCTGTGGTTGATTTGTTAAATAGTCCATAATCCAAGCTACCAGTGGGGTATTCACCTGCATTTCAAGAGCTTATTCCTCAGCAGTGATGGTCTAATAGAGAAGTAAAAAAACATGACCCTCACAGTGCTACCAACAGTGCTCCCAAGAACTTGAGAACTATTAGACCTATCGCCACTGGTTTTCAGAGTGATGAATCCAACATTTTTGGTTTAAATCATGTCAATATGTACAGATGAGATCAGGAGAGAGGAACAACCACAGCCATGAAACACTATGATCATGGATTGGCCACCCCAGAGCTGGGACCTCAATATTGTTAAAGCAATGCGGGATCATCTTGAAAGAGACATAAACAAAAGACAGCCAACATCCAAAGAAGAGCTTTGAATATCTTTCAAAAAGCCTGGAAAACTATTCTTGAACACTACTGTCTCTTCTGTCTGTTCTTAGTCTTCCCTCTGTATCTTCTCATTACTGTCTCCTGTAGTCAGTCTAGTCTCTGTGTCTCTTCTGTCTCTGTGGCTGTTTACATTCCCTGTCTAGCCTATTTAATATGTTTGTAGTCCTGTCCCTCTGTTTTCTGTCTTCTTGTTCCCATGTCCCTTTGTTTCCGCAGTCTGTCATGTCTCCATGTCCGTTAATACCCACTCTGTGTCAAGTTCATGAATCTTATTCTGTGTGTGTTACTTCCTTTTTTTTTCTTGTGTGTGTGATGTATTCATGTTTTCTTTGAACTAAACCAAAATGAAAAATATTTTTTGTACTTTTTTTTATTTGGGTGGGCTGAGCCCAACCATGCCCATACACAGCCTAGCTCTAATAATTCACTTCACCTGAAATCCTCCAGATGAACAAATTCTCCATTTTTGATCCTGTAACATTCAAAATTGTGCTTTACAGCCATGATGGAGGATGATTAAATGTCTTTTGTGTATGAAAAAGATACTTTCATAGCACTAAATGAAATGTGTTTGAGTACTTTAATGTTATTGTAGATCTACTCTTTTTGGCCAAAATGACAAACAGGCCTCAGAATTTTCCATCACTGTGAAAAATTTGTTAATGATAATCAATATTTTGTACAGTGTAAGCTCTGGTCTAACATAGAATGCAATACATATTCAAGTCAAGTCAATTTTTTAAGACAAACAAGAAATGTGTAGTGGCAAACGTTAAAATATCCTAAAAATCTTGTAAATACATAAAAAAATATGGTCATTACTTAAAATGAATTGTGTTGACTGGTTGATGCATTCATTTCTATTGTACTGTAACTGACGGCTAACAAGCCCTGAGTTAGCCCAGTTTGACAAATGCAGAATCTTAAATTAGCTCGAGGTCTTTTGGTGAACATACATAATATCCCATCTGTGTGTGAGAGCATGCGTGTCTGTGATCTGATTCAACTAATTATGACAAAATAAAGGGGGAGTTTACATCAGTGTGAGAAACAGTGTACTGTAAATCTGCCCCGAGGATAACTGCACTCATTATCTTCTAGTGCTGTCATCATCGCGTCTTTGACTTCCTGAGTGTTGAAAGGGCAGCTTAAGGTTGTTACAGAGGCGCTGGCATTCCAGTTGGCACACGCAGAAGCTCTATGTGATGAATGGGGTTTACCAGGCCAGAAGACAAGGGCTGCAGACAGTGACATGAGATGCGGAACATGGATTTATCTGCAGCAAGAGAAAAATCAATTAAAGCTCAACAGAGAGAGAGTGTGTGTGTGCGTGTGCGTGTGCGTGTCTGTTCACGCTATTTGTACATGTTTGTGGTGTGAACCAGACAGAGACGGAGAGTAAAAACTCCAGTTAAAGTCATCCTAGAAGTCATTTCAGCACTAACTTTTTTTATCCACTGCTAAATCCCAGACACTCTCATTGTAGGAACCACACCTGCAGGAGCCAAATATTCACTTGCATATAAGTATCCAAATCTGTATTGACCTACTTAAAGCTCCAGATGGATGGGATGTGCACTGAAGAAGTGCAGACACAGATTGCTAATTTGCTCGTCAGATGTTAGGTAGGGGGAACGAGAGGCCAACATCCCAACAAATTCAGGTACAGTCTGTGTAAAGTTGGGTCACCCTGAAGAATTGTTATGCTTCTTTAGAATCAGAAAATGAACAGGTATCACCATGTACCCAGATGACAATGATAATAATGCAGTTTGATTACCCAGCCTGTCATTCCTTCGGTGATGCAGCTGGTTATGGCAAAAGTCAGATGGGTCAGTTCCAGCTGCTTATTTTCAAGTGCACTTTTTATATCTTTTAATCCAAATCATGGGCAAGAGGCAAGAGCACCTAAAGACTGCTCCTTGCCTCTTCCCCCCAATTCTCAAAGAAAATGAAACTAAAGGCTTCACCTCCTGTTGAATTCCCCATGAGGCGTCTCATGACGCCTAATTGTGTGTGTGCAATAAAGTTGAAGCTGAATGCTATCCCACATGTGTACCTTGAGTGACCCAAAAGTGATATTACTAAAACATGTGACCAATAAATAAAATAGAAGAAATGTCCATCACAAGTGGCACATAGATTGTATATAATAGATGGACAAAGAATCCATTTTTTAATTCTTTCTTCGTTTTAACCAGGTGTTACCAGGGAAGATCTAACAAAAAATCCAAACAACAGCATTTTGTTACCTTTTAAGCATCAAATTCTCTTCTATCCAATGAGCGTGAAACTGAAGTGAGTTGTTGAGAAATCACATGACCAGCTTAAGACAACACAGCAACAAGATGCAGCGACCCAGAATCTTCATTTAAACTTGGTTCGACAGTGCAGACTTCAAAGTATATACCAGTTTTTAAATCGTGTTAATTGGCCACATAAAACCAGAGTTATGATGAAAAAATACACGCGATCTTTTCTTTTCTGAATAAAACAGCGGTGTTTACAGCAGGAACACTCAGTATAAACAGCAATTTCTATGGACAGCGCTAGCAAACACTCTCCGCTTGCAAGTGAAAAAGAAAAAACACCCCTTCCCTATTAGTGGAAAAATATACCATGTCGACCAATCAAAAAAATGATATGGCAACATGTGGCATTTGGTTGTTTAGGTGGAGGGGAAAGTTTTAGGAGTGACACCGGCGAGAGAAAGCGGGCGAGCGAAAGAGAGAGAGAGAGAGCAAGTTTTGATATGTGATTAGTGAAGTTTAGCGTTTTTGGAGGCTATAGTTAGTGTGTAGTGTAGTCGTTGTTTGGTTTTGTGTCTCAGTTACACTAGTGAATGTCACAGTTGCTCCCAAAAAAAGACAACAGAGGCAGATTGCAGTGTAAAAGTTGTATCCACCTGAAAAACAAGGCTGACATACCTCCTGCTGTCAGACCTGCAGGTTTATCCCTGTAGTGTGCTCATCTGTCTTATAGTGGGCAAAAACTATTTTTTGGAGTGGCACAAATAATTTGTGTCTTCTTATTTGATGCAGAGCACCTGATTGTTCTGTAAATAGTTTTAAATGGTTATTTACTAAAACGCCTGAGGCCTTGGCTGCATTTTTAGGGAAATAGTATCTTATAACTTTGTTGTTTGCAAAACATGTGCATGATTTTTGGTAAATGGTAAATGGCCCGTATTTATATAGCACTTTACTAGTCCCTAAGGACCCCAAAGCGCTTTACATTTCAGTCATCCACCCATTCACACACACATTCACTCACTGGTGATGGCAAGCTACATTGTAGCCACAGCTGCCCTCGGGCGCACTGACAAGCAAGGCTGCCGGACACTGGCACCACCGGGCCCTCTGACCACCACCAGTAGGCAAATGGGTGAAGTGTCTTGCCTTTTTCGAAATGTACAATTTCTATTTGCATTTTAAGTCATGAAAATGATTCGTTAAACATTTTTGTAGTTTTAACAGTAAAAAAATATAACTTTTTTCTACTCGGATTTTAAATTTTTTGTCTGAATTTAGATCAATTGTGCTAATACAGTATGTCAAAATTAAGACATAACTCCATTTTCAGATATTTGAGGTTGTGTTGAAAAAATGATGCCAAACAAGACAAGATAAACAGCTTTTAAAGGTGAAATAAAGAGGTCAATTTAAAAGTAGTCAAAAATGGCCAATTATACCCTGGACCCCAGAGGGTTAAACCAACTCTGCTCTCCTCTCTCCTCAGTGTGACCATTACTTACCTGCCCAGATCAGTTGTCCTTATGGTCCTCCCACTGATAGTTTCTTGGCCATGTTCCCACACAACAGTTAACCACGTCCCTGTCACGTGTATTGTACATTTCACTAATAAATTGTGTTAAATTGTGTTAAAACGCTCCCTTGCCTCCGCCCTGGGTTTCTGCCCTTGGGTTCTGTTCAAGTTGTTGGCCTCCGCCCAGCATGACAAGAACTCAACCTAGACAATTCAAAATAAACTTGCAACTAACAAAATGAACTTAAACATAAACACTACCTAATAAAAGTTAGAAGGTTAGAAGATCTGTGTAAAAAGTTATGAGTGTGGTTTAAATACCTATGAATTATTTCTTCTTCTGCAGTCAGAGGAGCTGCCCTCTTCTGACCTGTAGACAGAATGCAGGCTTAAGCCACATCTGCAGTGATGTAACTTATCATACCTGGAAACAAGGTCCACCTTTAATTACCTCCATATAAACGATGATTCATTAGCTTATATAGAATCTGTAGGCAAGGCAGAAGATTTATGGTTCCAGCAACTACAGCAGCTCTGTCTGTAGTCTGAGTGCTACTAACGAGTCAGGTTCAAGCAAGCTATAGCTGCATATGTGTGTGTGTGTGTAGATCAAACGAGGGATTGCATTTGCCAAAATGCATCAATTATTATCTGACAATGATTTTTTTTTTATTATCTTTTTGAATATTTAAAAGGTGAACAATGTCTGGCATATAGAAACTGATGTCTTGGTCTGACTATCCACTGAGGCTGAAAACAGGATAACTGATGGTTTCTCTTATGTGGTTAAGGTGTAAAAGAGGCTTTTACAGCTGAATAATATGATTGGTGTAAAATGATGCTTAAAATATTTTCTTAAAAATTACATGAGCTCAAATCCTTGAAGCAAAAACAGCCTGTATAAACATAGTATTCAAATTTTGTTTTTTTTAGTAACAGTAACTGATTTTGATTTTTTTAAATATCCTCATTTAACAGCTGGCATTGACTGCTGATGATGTTATATATAAATGTTTCTTCTTGGAAACCTAGTGATGGAGAATTTTGAGCAATTATTTGTGGTAATTAGGTTAGGAGGAGGCAGCGGCATGCTGGGGGGAATCACAGCCCTTGGCGACCCCGACGGGGAAACTTCACCTCATAAGGTATTATTGGCAGCACTGCAGAAAAATGTCAAGGAAATAAAACAGAGCTCATCGTATGTCTCGACTATCCCTTGTAAATGTTACTTAAACCAAATAAATATTGGCAAGCGCTTATAAATCTGTCACTCCGTGTAGCTTCTCCAACAGCTAGTTCTTCATTTTAAAACAAGACTAATATATAAAAGTCCAGAAGCCTGGTGGGTATTACTTTCTATAAAAGAAATCCTATTTACCGGTTATTACTTGAGATGTATTTGTAATGTATGACTCATTAACTATGTTTTTTCTCTCTCAGTAGTCTCCTATGTAACACTTATTAGCACCAGGCCACAAATTAGCTGCTCATAATTGACATGTTTAGCTCTGTAAAGTGCTTCTAATGTAAATGAGTAGTAAGACATAACCAAATTACTTATTACTCATGCCCCAAGTGCCCCAAACTGAACAAGAGTAATTAAGATTATGGGTCCCATCTGAAGTGAATTCTTGCTTATACTGTAGCTAACTTCATTGCACTTCACCTTCATCATTTCTTCAAGGGAAACTGTCAATTGCAGAGGAAGAAAAATGCAAGAGAAGACATGCAGTGAATCACTACAGCGTATAAATAAAAAAAATAGACACAAAAAACAAAAGCATTTAGCTTTGTCTTTCCAGCCTCCCTACACCTTGATGACCTGGATGACTGAGAACCTTCACAGTCAATGACTGCATGGTTTGTTCAGGTGTAATTTTGCAAATCTAAGATGTGCTGCCATCATCTTTTTAGGGAGAAGCAGCTTTCTACTGGTTAACCAATCTAATGTTTTTTTAAATTGTGCTGTCATAAACTTTACAGGCCTCAGTCAGCATGTTAAATTTTAAAGTTGGAGATGTAACTCTTTGTTGTACTTTCATTTTATTTACAAATAAGTGAACATTAAATCATGATTACCTGAACCTTCATTTTCCCGCAATAACTCAACTATTTCAACATGGAAATAATGTATTCTGTCAGTTTGCCTTACTGCCTTGGAAATATACCAACTCTACACGCAATGAGTAACACTGTGTGCAAAAATAAGAAATAAAAGAGAAGATAACAATGTAGTTCTGATTCAGATTTATTCATTGGATGGAAAGTGATGGTAAAATAGTAAGTTTAAAAAGAGTATCCACAGCAGTTAGGGCACTTTTACAAAGACACTGAGATTTAAAAAAAACAAAAACAAAACCTTTACCTTGATCTTTTCAACTGTCCAATAGGTAGCATGCTAATGTTTCTGAAAACCTCATGTATTTTAAGTGTTTTTTGTGAGTTAAAGAAAATATGATGAATTTGGAATGTGCACAATAACAGTAAAAGAAAGAAGAAAAACATCAGCACAGGCAAGCGAAATGCCACCGTATGAAGACAGAGTGTCGTCAGTACCAAATATAATGTTTTACAGTTGAAATTTAACATTGTGTCTAAAAAAATAAAAAATAAATAAAAAAACACTCTTGAGAGAGAATGGGATAGGAAGTTGACCATGTTTGAAATGTGTGCCCCCCCCCCTCCATTCCCACACTCGTTAAAGCAAATCACAGATATTTCTGTAAAGTCTAGCTGATTGAAGACATATTTGCATACCCAGCTTCTTATTCTGTGCTGCTTGAAATGTTGCCATGCCATTACCCATGTCCAAATCAGTGGACTGCTATGGTGATCTAATTTTAGTTTCTTTTGCCAATTGATGACAGTATTTGCTTGACTCAAGGCCCAGCTCTAAACGACAGCTAGAAAAGTTTAGCTCAATGTTCCTCAGTGCACTTTGCTGCTGTCAGTGTGTATCCTGTGAAGCTGCCTCTTCTCATTTATTATGTGAAGTGCTGCACTGTTAGAAATTTCCTACACACCGAGCACTTGTTCAGTATAGTGTGGCTAGTTTGTGTTGAAGCACTCAAATATACATAAAATCACAGTGGCATTAAGTGCATTATTCGCTGTGTGCACCTCAAATGTTATTCAAGTTAGATTATCTTATTTATGGAGGTGGGAAGTAATGAAGTACAAATACTTAGTTACTGTACTTAGCTCTCTTACTCTCTTTCATAAAAAGAGATGACGTGTGCCAAAGTTGGGGGATTTTTGTTTTTGTCACAACACCTGAACGTCTGCAGGGTGTCCATAAGTTGTGGTTGCAGACAGCTCATGAAACATCTGCTCACACCTGGCTTAATTTAGTTGTTTACATCCAGAAAGAGCAGAAGCAGTCCCTGACTGGACACATTTTCCTGTTTAGAGGAAAAGTCACCCTCTACAATGTAGGCAACACAAAATACATCTTGCTTTTATTTCCCTGTTTTCTTCTTCAGGTTCCAGCTGAGTACAATTAGAATAAACAATTTGTCTTTACATCTGCTGATATTATTTTATCATTATGTTAATACAGGATAGTTAATATATGATAGTAAAGTAGTTTAGTAAGCTTTGACAACAATAGAAACATCCTTTAAAAAGCTACTTTTTACTTTCTAACTTTGAACACAATTCGGAACCTGTCCTTCTTTACTTTCACTCAAGTAAAAGAGTTGAATCATTACTTCAGCTTTTACTGGAGTATTTTTTAACAGTGGTATTTGTATTTTTGCTTAAGTACAAAATGTCTGCATTTTTGCCAACTCTGGTTATTTAGTATTTAGTCACAACTAAATAGAGAATGAAGAATTTAAAAAAAAATTTGCTGCAGGCCTGACAAAACACTTTTTCCCCCCACCACTACTACTACTACTACTAATAATAGTAATAATAATAATAACAACACAACCAAAAAGCTAAGGACAAAATAGTTTTAGGTAAGTTTTAGTTTAGGATTAATAATGGTTACACTATTTTCGAAAATCAAAGTCAATGAAAAACTGAAAGCCAAAACCTGCAGTTCCAATAATGGCCACTTGAGGGTGGCTTCAAAACTAAGAGAGTCTGGCTGTGCTGATGGCAATTATCCTGACACAACTACTTATTATTACTTATTAGTTATTATACAACTAAGTTATTAAACTGGATCTCTTCACTGCCTGTCACATCCTTTTTGACCATTTTAATAGCTTATCTAACTAATATGATGGTATTTGGGGGGGTTCAGACCATACCAGAAGTTGCTACTGCAGTTTTGATGAGGGAAATTCTAGTGTCATTAATCCAGTTTCTACAGTTATTACTATTTTACTATAAGGTAACTTCTAGCTTGGACCAAAACACAAGAGATGTACCTTCAAGTTGCAGACTCTAAAACCAATTGGTGACATGCTATGATGGCTAAGATCTATTGCACATTACACACCCCATTTTTTAAATGCACAGCTGTCACAATAGATTGGACTTATTTCCCTTTTCTAGCACATAGAAAGTATCACAAGCTACATGGGTGAAAGAACATGAGTAGATGGCCTTGAGATTAACACATATTCCTGGCTCTTTCCAGTTGTTTTCATATGTGTGCACAGTAGCCCAATTAGATTTATTTGCTAACCTAACATTTCTAGTTGAATAAAACATCTTAATGATGTTGAAAATCATTCCCTTATAGTTATACTCATTTATATTTGCAAAAACTCTTTGAGTTCTTGGGAATTCCATAAATTAAACAGCTCTGAATCAGTTTACAGGTTTCGGCTTTTTCATAGCAGTAAAACCCTTATAAGTTTATCACATCTGAGTCAACCATGTCTAATGGAGTAAAAAATTTGATGTCAAAATGTTTTTAATGTAAATCAAGTTACATAATATTCCTTTCATGCTACGTAGGCACTAACCACATATTCATATATATATTTTTATATATATTTACAGTGACTGTATTGACTGTTTTTTTTTCTTACATTCATGAGTTTGTGAGTCATTTTCCTTCTCCTAAACTACACTGCAGGAATGTCTAAATCCTCAGTTTCTTATTCGCCTGGCACTTCCAATACAAACCCAAATTTCCATCAGCTCCTTCCTTGTGGGTGGCTCACATTGAAATCCCCTTTGTGTCCCCTTTGTTTGCCCCCGCTGGGCTTCCTTCTACAAAGAGAAACATGGCTTCGGGGCATCAGCCAGCTCTGGCAGCCTAATAATTCATGGCTTGTCAGTATGAATCATGGCACACTCCCCCACTGCAATCACTGAGATCATTTGCTCAGCAAACCCTGCTAAATGGCTCTGCCATTTGTCACAACAGTAATTAAATGTTTCACATTGATCCGGCCACCTGTGGTTGGTACATCTGACCCAAAACAAAGTGGGAAACACACAGGTGGCACCACTTGTGGCTAACGTGTTGTGTGAAGATGAAATTAGCATTGTAAGACTTAAATCGTCATACCACATTTGTTTTGTTTTTTTAATTGAATAAATATAGCTTTATTATACAGAATCACAAATAAGATGCTTGAAGCCAGCCCTTGTTTTGATTTTTAAATGATCTGATGTAAATGTTCAAATGAAAATAAGAAGCAGGAAAATCCCGAAGTTAAAGCTTTACTTGGATACTAGGTTGTCAAACAGTCTCCTACACTGCATCTCCTACATACCACAGATGGTTGCAGAACAGCTGCAGCTTAAGTTCATCAGTACACAGGAATTGTTCAGGCACAGTATTGAGTTGTAAGACACCCACATTCTGTACTGATATGTGTTAAGTAGAATATGTGATAAAGTAAAATGCGTGCACAAGATGCACAAGACTATGTCTGCTATGGCTATTCAGGAAGGACTCAGAGGCAGTAAGTGCTGCTAATGGTTCAACAAGTTTTAATGACATACCCAGGTAAGTATTAAAGGTCAAGGTTTGCCATGTACTCAGTGAATGAGTTAATCAGTTTTCACGGTGGCCTTACTGCACTAAGTAGGGTAAAGACCCAGCCAAGAGTGGAGAGGTGAACCACAGTTAATATTGCAGGTAAATGTTGTACAGGTGTGCCAACCTTAGCCTAAAGAAACCACATCTACTGTGGAAAGACTCAATACAGGGAAACAAAGTAGAACAGGAGGAAAGAGGGATGGCAGTTTAGCAAGTACAGGACAGGGGGAACCATGACAACACTGCCATATAACCAGATGTGTACACAGTGATAAGCTCTATTTTATGAAGAAAATAAATGTGCCAACAATATATCAGACATACAAGTACAGTGCACACATGAATTTACTGTGCATCATAATTACGTGGACACTAAGCTACAGGCTCTCTGAACAAATAGCGAGCACAAATGGGTGCTGATTTGACTCTTCTTAGTAGCTAAAGCGGTCGCACAATGCATTATTTTTTTAATGGCAGTAAATTTCACCAAGTAATGTGGGTTTCATCAGGAAACTATTCACTTGAAAAAATGCAACAGTCAGGTGTCTTTTCTCTAAAAGTCCACGCAAACCATCTTCACTGGGACTTGTCAGCTGATATTTCTCTGTGTAGCCTGTGTAGCATAGTCATGTCTCATTGTGCTTTATTGTGAAAGAGAAAAAAAAATTGAGATCAGTCCTTTGACAACCCAACTCTTTTGACACTTGACAGGAGAGTAAATGTAATGAGCAAACAATGCCAAAACACAAGGATTTATGGGTAAAAGGATACAGAGGCTGACATCTGACTGCCAACAGTGTCTAATGAACAAACTGAACTGTGGCAGGCTGGACTGATGCACATATCCACATAATTCCTTATGTGTTTCCCAAATGATGCAGACAAGAGAGAGAAGGGCAATTACAGTACAGAGCAGACAATGAAAAATAATTCTTCTCATGTCCAATAACTTGAAAACATTGGTACATGTGTCACAAGCTGAAAAGTTGTTGGTCACACTTTGTGCTTTAAAGGATTAACAATGTATCAATGTAACAAGAAATATAGCCTTATTTCCAACCAAAAATGGCAAATAGATAATATCATCAGCATCAACTGATACCAACCAAGCAATTATGAAAAAGTTTTTGCTAGTTGGTTGAGGAATTCAAGTTTTTCCATGTTTATCATAGTAGCCAGGGGGGTCACTGACCAGTCTCCAGCTACCACTTGCCAACCAGTCAGGGAATACGCGTGTTTCCCCAAAGGTGCCTACAACATCAGAAGTATTAACCTATACATTCTTCAGCTGTTCGGTACTTTTAATTCTTTTTTTCCCCTTCTAAAACATGGCAAGAATTTACCACAATCCATATTTTTTGTTAGTTTTTTTCCTTTTATTTACACCCCCTGTTATTTCTGAATCCCATTCTCCGCTCTAGACATCGAAGGAAGTCGAGCGCTCAGTCAGTGTATATGAGGAAAGCTGCCAGTGCACCATTAATTATAGGGCAGGGTGTGAGTTGGCTGTGAAAAAAGATCAACAAATTCTGTTTAAAGAAAAATGACATACGCACACAAACACTCGCGCACATACACACACACACACACACACACACACACACACACACACACCCATACACACACACACATACACAACAGTTAGTTCACATTGGATAAAACAGAAGCACAGCTTTCGAGATTTTCTCAACTGTCAATTCAGCTTGGGTTGCTTGGGAACTAATTTGCAACCCATAACAACACAGTTTCCCTCACATAGACAACCTATCCTTTTATTACACATGTGGGGCTTTTCCTCCCCCCCCCATTTAGATACATATAGGACCATACCTGGAAAGCCTGCAAGCTCAGTAAGCAGATTAAACTTTAGTGGTCAGTTTGAAAAACCTCCATGATTGTTGTAAATGGAGGGAAAACCGTTACAGATTCATTTTCCTGGTCTGGTTTTTCTAGGTTAACTTTAGAGCCTTTAGGGTACTGATGCTGTCCAAGCCGTAGACATCCTAAAATGCTTAGCTCCATTTATTTTGGTCATGTGGTTTTTGGCTAAGGTCTTACCTACGGGCTTTATTGCACAGGATTTCATACTAAATTCTCACCATATGACTGCAATATCACAGGAGACACATTCAAAGTCAAAGATTCTTCTGTCTGATTAAAAAAAGTTCAGTTTCTGGAAGCATGAATCAGCTTAAACTCAACCTAAGGAAATGCGGATATTTATTTGACATGGTGAAAGCTGCCGGCAGATATTTCTGAAAGAAGTGAGCTTGAAACTAGTTAGGGCCATAATTGATTGATTGATTGATTGATTGATTGATTATTGATTTACCTTGCAACAAGCTTTGGAGAGGTTTTTATCAGTTGCTGACGCAAGTAATTCATTATGCTGCTTCTTAATCATGTGCCGGCATTAAATAGAAGAAGCCGGTGGGAGGACAAAGACACTTTAGTTGCAGTGAGTTTCTTACAGCTCATGTTGGCAGACAGAACTTACAGATCCCTCAACAAATTCATGACAATATAATATGTTGTCATTTCAGTGCATTCAGAAATGAAACAACAGCCCATTTTCACGTTCTTCTCATTTTATGTTCATAACATGAAAGATCTGTAACAGCCAGGTGGTTGGGTGCTTAAAAAAGAGCACAATGGCTTTTTAATAACTTGTCGAGTACATGCCACCGATATAAGAACTTCACGGGGGGTTGTTTTTATGGATCATTATAATTTACTTCAACCGTCAATGAGTGCAATGCTGGAACAAATCATTTAAAAGAAATAGCTTGCCAAATCGTTGTGTATTATCACAATCCAATGCTATTTCCGTCATAATTGTTCCTCATGTTGCAAATCGTTACATCATTTCTAAAAATGCACCATGGCTGCATTCGTTCATTCATTTAACCATAATGCAATTTAAGAACACAGAACATCTGTGTTTTAAATTATAATTTAAGATGGCAACTGATGCTGAGGATTAGGTGTGGTAATGAAATGTCTCTCTCACAGAGAGAGATCAAAAGAATATAGTCTCATTTGTCTAGAACTGTATGTGGTTACACTGTGTATGTTATTTGTACATGGTTTAATCGAGGTAAAAAGAATGCACAGCTGTTTGTGTTTGCCCTGCTGCCTCTTCAGAGATTTCATGAACTACAGCAGGAAGGGTGCTTGCCCAGGGCCCTAAAGGCCGCAGCCATTGCTACTAGTTGGATCTCTGATCAAGCACAAATTTCCTGGTCTCAAAATAACCCAAGCCTTATTTGAAAAGGTGAGTTAATCCTCATTGAGTCTGATGTTATAATGACCAATAATGGAAATCATGCACTGATTAGACATAACATTATGGCCACTGACAGGCGAAGTGAATTACACTGATTATCTCATCATCATGGCAGCCGTTAAGGTGTGCAATGAATCAGAGACCAAGTGAACATTTCGTCCTCAAAGGTGATGTGTTAGAAGCAGGAACATATGAGCTACTGTAGCTCAGATTGCAAGAAGAGGGAATGCTGGTTCTGATAGAAATGAGTCAGAATACATGGAGCAGAATGATTTTTTGTGTGTATGGGGGTGCATGGCTGCAAATCAGCCAGGGAGCCTTCGCTCACCCATATCCACCTCCTCCTCCAGTGCCATCAATGGGCATGTAAGCATCAGAACTGGACCACATAGCAAATGGAGAAGGTCTGATGTGAAGAATCACATTTTCTTTGGCACCACATGGATGGTCGGGTTCGTGCGTGTGGCCACCTCGAAAACACCTGGCACCAGGATGCACTAAAAAAAATACAGAAGCCAGGCCTGCAGAGGCAGTGATGTGATGTCTTGGAAAAGGTTCTGCTGGAAGGTCTTAGGTCCTCCTATGCATTAGGGAGAACCACATCCCCAGTCATTGTTGCCAATCATGTGAACTCTTTTATGACTGTAGCCTTAGCAGGATAATGTGCAAAACTGGTTCAGGAGGAGGAGAGGAGCACAAAAAGAAGTTTGAGGTGTTGACTTCAGATTCTCTATATCTCAGTTCAGCTACGCATCTGCAGGATGAGCTGGACAAACAAGACTAATGCACATCGCAACTTACAGGTTCTTATATAACACTTTTGTACTTTATTTATAGAGCATGCCTCATCCACACAAGAACTTTCTATGAATAAATGCTTTCCAAGTAACATTCACACCAACAGATGCATCGGAGGGCAACTTGGAGTTAGTATTTTGCCCAAAAGACTGTTGGCAGTTTGATTGATTGGCATCCAGGCCAATCTTTCAAAGCACTAAAACTGAGGCTTTAAAATACAGCATTCAACTTTTAATATGAATATCGCATAAGATATACTTTTTGTGCAGATTTGAGGAATTAATTTGTGACAGCACTTTAATAATGATGCTTATCTGTAGGTTCAATAAGGAAGCTCTGTAATGACTCCTGCTTTCATGGGTGTTCGGCTGCTTATCTATTCTTTAAATCACTTCTGCTTTCCCCAGCTGTGCAACTCAATTGTGACATCATTACTGCCCAGTGCAAACATTTTCTCGTGTCTTCATCTTCACCACCAGCATCTAGAAATGGTGGGGGTCTCATCCTAATTCGCTTCACTGCTGGGATTTCTTCTATGATGGGTCATTGTGGTCTAATCGCCAGATGACTTGCCAAATTCTGTTTCCCAATAACTAATTGATCAATTTCTTCATTCAGTGATCTCCTCTTAAGGAACTATTAATAATACATTTTGCTCCATCTTGTGTAGTACTTGGTCTCTCTAGTTTTAGGATTTTAATTGTTTTTGACGATATTATGCTCTTTTGTAATAAACTTATAATTAATTTGATTTGAGTTTGATCTTTTTTAATGTGTGTTCTGTACCCGGCACCAGAAATTACAAAAAAGAGAAGTACTGAGCAGCATTAGGAAAAATTCAAAATACAAATACTGCTTGCATTGCTTGTTGCACGTGTTACATTTGGAATGTTAGTTTCGTTTTGCTTTTTTTTGCTACACTAGACAATTAATGGCTCCCAATGCAGTATGAAAACAGAATAGAATAGAATCACCACCAATCAAATTATCCACTGAATCATCAACTTATTTTGAAATTAGAGTCAGTCTTTCCTCTGATTTACCCTGTGGCTTCAAAGACTGTGTTATATCAAAGACATGCCACTAAATGTCTTTAATTTCATTTGCCCCTCAGGCATTAATTATGTTGCTTTTGCCAGTGATGTAGATGCTTTCCATATATGACAGCTGAAGTCAGCGGTCATTACCATTAGATACTTATTGAGCTGTCAGCTTCTGCCCCTTCCCAACATGACAGTAAATACTACCATTAGTATAGGATGGTCGACACATTTAATGAGCAACAGATGAACCTATGCACTCAGTAGTATCATAATCTACAGGTTTTTTTTTTAGGTATTTGCTTTTCTCTACTTCCTGTCATATCTGTACTTTCACATTATTATATGCCCATGTTAGAAATGGCCAGTGTTTTGAGTAATGAGGTCTGTGGATTTTCATGTAATCCCTGTGACGCAAAAGCTTTCAATTTGCTATTCAGATTTTTTTTTGTGCAAGGATCAACCAATCAGAAGTTAGTTAGTTTGCAGCTAATATCAGACAGAGCATGAAGAGAGGTTAGGCTGCTAAGTTAGGCCATATATAATAATCAACAGCACAGTTACTGATCTAAATACTGATCTAACTAAATGTGTTTCCAAGGGAAATTTTCTTTAAATATAATTAAAAGAACATAAAAAGAAAAAAACTTTGTCTTGCAAAAACAGCTGCCTGTCTCTACCACAAGCCTTCTGCGGGTGCAGATGGATGGTGTAAGCCTGCTTTGGTGCATTATCAATGCAACCAAGAGGCATGCAATGGAAATCTGACAGCCAAGTATGATGTTCCACCACAAGTGGACCTGATAAGAGAGCTTGAGCGATTTTGTTTTCAAAGTTGTTGGAAATTTTTACTAAAATTAAAATTATATGATTAACTGAAAACCACTCTCAGCTCTGTATGTCATAACTGCAGCTGTGGGTTTGACCAAAGAAGTCCTGCTCACTCACTTTTTAAATATCCCTTATCTCTCCCTTTTTTTTAAAAAATGTTTCCAAGAATAGGCAGCGATCTATAGGAAGCATGCTAATGGGCAGTATACTGTGAATAGGGGGTTAGCTACTCAAGCAGAGTCTATGAATAAAATAATAGGTTCAAAATAAACATCGTCCCTTCTTCTTATACTTCTTCCTTTTTCTTGTCTTCTGCTTTAGACCAGCCTTAAAATGTATTTTTTCACTATTACCCATATTTATTGTCCTGTTCGTCTTGTTTTTGTTGTTCTTGTTTTATTTTTAACTCTAATATCATATTTTCTCACAGGGTGAAAGTTTGGCAAGGGGCACACCAAAAAGGAGACTCAGACAACAGTTGGCAGATTTTCTAGACTTATTAACGGGTGGCAAAATATCCACAGGAGGGAAAACAGAGGTACAGAGTTTCTGTGACTCTACAAATTTGAAAACTGGGTCTCTGTCAGAGAGGAGACACACAGTTAGGGATTTCCCTGAAGAGATGTTAGTTTGCATAGTGATGTTTGAGGAGCAGAGCTTGTTTCACTTGAGTTTGGGCTTACTATTGTCTCAGGTGGAATCTGCTGTTGGATGGCAGATTTTTAGAGCAGAGCGGAGGAGGCAGGTGGAGATGGGCAGATAGGTGAATCGTAAATCTTTCATTGAACAGGTTAAAGAGCCCAAATGACAAAGCAGATAAGTTGAGCTGAAGACCTTCAAAAACAGTAAGTAGGCAAAGGTTAGTGATTAGAGGAAATGAGGGGAGTTAATAGAGGTACATTTTCATGGGTAATATTTTTTCAATTCAGTTTTATTCATATGGCATCAAATCAATACAACAGTTTCCTCAATGCACTTTATATTGTAAGGTAAAGAGTTTACAGTAACACAGAGGAAATCCTAACAATTAGACAATCCCATATGAGCAGACACTTAGAAAAAGTGGGAAGGAAAAACTCCCTTTCAACAGGAAGAATCCTGCAGCAGAAGGAGGGTAAGCAGCATTTTAAAAACATTAAATTTCTGTTTTTCTTTCTTTTAAAACCTGTCTTGTCTGGCAGCAAAGTCGATTTTTGTCAAATAAGTCACTAATTTGTAATTCCCTGAAATTAAAAATAATGTGCAGAAATGTGGTTAGATTGTGCAGTGAATAAAGTCTTATGATATCACTTTCTTTATATTCTACTGAGACCTTATAGTAAGCTGGACATACACTGTGCGATTTTTGGCCCATTTTGAGCCGAATTTTCAGTCGTGCAGCCGTTTTGGGGATCGGCCCGAGTTTTAATCCTGTGGCGTGTATCATGTAGTATACATGGGGTAACGAGAAGCGATTAACACCTCACGACCAGCTCCCGATCATCAGTTGTTTGATAGTAAGAAAATCAAACCTGTTTGAAATCCTGTCGGCCGTGATGACGGTGTGAACGCAGCCTCTCACTCTGCGCACGCGCAAAAACAGAAATGGAAGTGAAAAGACGGAGCAGCACGACAGTGCAGCGTGTGATTGGGACACAAGCGATGGAGGCATAACTTGGAGCCAGAAACAGTTTGACATGCATGCTGGTCTCACATCCATCTCCTTCAAAGAGCACATTTTTACACAATGGCTGAGAAGCTGCCGACATCTCAGCTTGACAAGCTCCAGTCTTTGGAAATTATAGATTCCAATGACTCTGAGTCAGCTTCCAGAAACAATAGTCAACTGAAGCCACAAGGATATGGATACAAATGGGGAACATGCGATCCTTTATGGGGCAGAACACTATTTGAAATTTAAGGAGAGAGATCGCTTTCAAAAGTTATGTTTTAACAAATGTTCGCTTTTAGAACTCTGCTTACATTGCTTGCCATCAGTGGACAGCTGTAGTTTTAGTGTCTTTTGTTTAGCGCTTTGGTCTTCACCCATGTGCCTTACAGGCAGCTTGTGTTGCTGTTGTTTTCCTTGCACAAAAAAGCACTTGATAAAAATTATGGCATCACTACTTGAATGAGATGCACTTTGGTGTTGTTTGAGCTGGGGCCGCAGCCCAGTTTTCAAATGAGCTGGAAGCACGACTGAACCTGCAGGTTGGTCTCTACAGGCATTTCTATAATACATCAATGCAGGAGCATAGAGATTCCCACATGACACAGAGGTAGATTGCAGCAACAGCTGGAAAATATGACA
Source organism: Hemichromis elongatus (assembly GCA_015108515.1). Taxonomy (NCBI): domain Eukaryota; kingdom Metazoa; phylum Chordata; class Actinopteri; order Cichliformes; family Cichlidae; genus Hemichromis; species Hemichromis elongatus. The sequence goes on along the minus strand of VUQR01018178.1, from coordinate 7,238 downwards.
CTTTCTGCAGAAAACTCCAAAAGCTAGGACAAGGAAATATGGCAATGCATATGTAGCGCTTGGCTTCACTGTGGGAGACGAGGAATGGCTGGTATGTCTACTGAGTAGTTAATGAGCAATAGTAGTTAATGTTGCTGATCAATTTAAATTTATGTATTGATTTTGTTTTACTTTATTTTTCAAAATCATATGGTTCAAGTCTGCCAAAAAATGTTTATGGTTTAAATAAGGATTTTTAAAAAAAAAAATTGGGCAAATTAATGCACTTTAAATGTAGTAGTAGTTGTTTAGAGAGTTGTAGTACTACCACATCTACTTTAAATCTTTTCTGTTACAGACTAAAAAACAATGTTAATAAAGTTCTTCTTTGTTTAAAGCTAATCGATATTTCTTTCTTTTTTTCTCTTTTTGTTAATAAAGATACAATTTTATGCTGAGATGTATTTATAATAACAATTTTATTGACAATTGATACTATTTATAGTCACGGGGGAAAGTGGGGGACAGAAATGTTTTCATCTTCCTAAGGAGACACAACAGTGAATAATTGAGAAGCTCTGATTTAGAAGGATACTATAACAAAAATAACAAAAATAAATAAAAAAAATAAGAGAATAAGAATAAAACAATAAATCAGTACAAAGAAAGACTTAAAGTTTAAGACGGGGGACAACTCACTCTGGGTTAAATGCTAAGGAGAAAAGATGTTTTTTTTTAAAGTTTTAAAACCTGTTGGAGCTGGAGCCTGCTTGACCTCCAGGAGAAGCTTTTCCAACATTTTAGGAACAAAAATGCTCCTCTGGATTTATAAAATGTCTACGGGACACCTGGTTAGCTGATCGAAGAGCATGGTGAAAGTGAAGCAGCTAAGACAAATAAAAAGGCCCAAGACCATAAAGAAACTTAAAAACAAATAGAATAATTTTAAAATGGGTTCAAAACTGAACAGGAAGCCAATGAAGGGACAATAAAACTGGGGTTATGTGTTGTTGTTTGCTTATAATCCAGACGAGACGTGATAAATGCATGGATGAGAATCTCTAGGTGGTATCTAGACAGGAAGTGGACTAAACCACACCATTCACAGGTAAGTCAAGTTTTAGGCTCAGGTTCATTTTTACACCTAAGCTAGTGATGCTAGATTTTTCATGGGGGACCAAAGAGGAAAGGTCAAAGGCAGGGATACAGTTTGAGCCACTGAATAAAAAAGCATGACCTCAGTCACAGACTGAAGCTTTATGCTGCTCTGCCTTCTCTAATTGCATAATTCCATGTGCATTATTTTCCTTTTGTTATTTTGGTAATGAATTTCTCTGTGTATCTCTGGCTGATTTGCTTCCTTTGCGTTCTGTTCATGGTGATTATGAGTACCATCCCCATCTGTTTCCACCTGTCTTTAATTAGTTCTCTGTGTATAAATGCAGTCCTGTGTCTCCTTTGTCAATATCTACCCTCACTTTTCTGTTGTCCCCTATTATTCCTAGAGTTTAGTTTTCCTTTTGGATCCTGCTTGTTTTATATATCAGACAACTGCTTGACTTCCTGACTAACATTGCAGTTTTTTTCATTACCTTGTCTGAATTTTTTGTACATTCTTTTATTTGTCATAAGTCCCTTTCTAACTACTCAGTGGCCTGTCCCTGGGATGCCATCTAAGGTAAAAACATAACACGTAGTCTAAAAGCTGTGATGATGAATAAAGCTTTTAATTTGAAAAAAAAAGTTACAATGCAACAATTTTCAAATCTTAAACCTATATTTATGGGATTCCAAGTAGAACATAGAAAACATAATATTTATATATTATTAATAATATAATATATTATATTTAAAAAAAACATTTTTAATATATTAGCACATTTTAAATCTGATGGCAGAAACATGTCTCAAAGGAGGTTGATTTAAAGTGGTATTACAAAGAAACAGCTGAAGGAACATTTTGCAACTAATAACAGTGACTGGAAGAATAATAAATTCACTCGGAATAAATTTACTAATCTGCAAATGTTGCTTCTACACATTGGGAAACAAGTTGTTGTTCTGGTACATGTTTTTAAATGTCAAAAAATTGCAAAGAATTTGAAAAATCTCATTACTTACACTGCAAAAATCTCTGTGTGCATGAGAAAAGGCCAAAAATCTGTATGTTCTGTCTGTAAAGTTTGCCAGTGCCATCCAAATGTACAGGTTAAAGCTCTATTTTGCAAAAAAAGAAGCCACATATGATCATGATCTCAAATCACCTTCATCGTCTGTGTGCCATGCAGGAAAGGACCCAAACTTAAACTCAAAAAGTATTGCTGGACACTAGGAAAAACTTAACTAAACTTGAAGAAACTAAATAGGCTTGGCAGACAGAACACACAGATGGGTATGAGAGAGATCATGACACTGGTCAGAAGAGGGGAAAAAAAGACCTAAATACTCAGAGAATGATGAGGAAACATTAAACTTATGGGGAACACAGATTACACATATTAGCAGATTACGCACACGAGACAGAGGATGCAACGCTAAACCTAACACGTTGAGACAAGCTGTCTTCAAAATAAGAGAAGCAAAGCAAAATATGGCGCACACAGACAGGAGACTACCAAAGTAAAACAGGAAATAACTGAAACAATAAAGTAAAGAGAATTCTTCTGCTCCTTAAGAGTTCACTTATAGTACCTTTGTGTATGGTGATAAATTTGACCAAACATTTACAGATTTGATTGTTCTGAATGAACACAGTGAAAGTAAGTAAAGTAAAAAGTAAGTAAGTAAAATTTTATTTATATAGCACCTTTCAAGAAAAAAAAATCACAAAGTGCTTCACAGATACTAGAACATAAAACATATAACATAAAACAACATCAACCAATGGCAAGTTTAAAAAGATGGGTAAACTTTTAGTTTACCCATCTTTTTAGTCATAAAAAAGTAAACTTTTCATGACTATGGCACAGAAAAGTTGAGGAAATGCACCTGAATACACGATTGCAATTTTATCCCAACAGTTGCACAATGTTAAGGCGCCAAAACATAATAGACCATATACTACATACGCACATCTATCTTAATGCACTGCATGTCATATTTCATATTTATTCTGCTTTGATCCTAAATCCAGTATTTGGCTGGGTTCTCTATTAATGGGATTGTTTATGAAAGTGAACCTTGTTGTAACTTTCAGTGATATCTCTTCCTTTTTCTTGAGTTGATAGTATATCCTTCCTACAACTGGGACCTTCTGGCTTAAAAACCTGCCTCTGGAATTGGAAAGATAACATTGTCTGTGTTAATTAATTAAAGATATAACTTTGCTCCCTGGCGTTCTTCCTGTTCTCCCCCTGCCAGGAGGCAGCTTCCCACTCTCACTGTCAGAAATTATAAATAATTTTGGCAATAAGTCCAGAGTATGGGGAGGATAAATGAATTAATGGTTAAAAAGTCTTTCCAAAGCTTGGAGATGTTATGAAAGTATCTAAAAAAGTGCCTTAAAAGTTGACCTTCATCTATTTTGGAAGAAGATGGATCCATTGGAAAGTAAGCACTTGGGGACATTTCTTTCATCCATGTCTAGGAGAGCTTTTTCCTTGTAGACTGTCACTAAAACTTTAAAGCCTTTAGAAATTAAAAGATAAGCAATCAATACTTAATAAAATAAAATTACTGAAATTATAGTGAGCTTCCTTTTAAGTAAAAAAAGATGGGACTTGCTCCTCAGGGCACACAACATGACTTATTTAAACACATTTGTAAAGAAGTGTAAACAGCTCAAAAACATGTTTGGTGTAGCCTTGTGTCACTTTCCAATTAGCTCAAAGAATTTCAGCGAGAACTCTCAGTATACATCAGACTCACGAACCATCTTGCTCTTTATTTGCCCCAAATGCTGAACCAACCCAAACAGCACTCCCTTTACTAATGACTGGACTGTAAGTTAATGAGTGGGAAAGGAAACTGAATTAGAGAGGATGTGTGGAAGCTAAATCGTTAAGCCATGTGACAACTTCACTGCTATTAGAAGAGGTATTTAAGCAGGTTTTTACATTAATGCCTCACCTTTTGGCCAGCTGATATTATAGTGTCTCTTGGTTAGGTTGTTGTGTGTATTTAGTGAAGTCAGAGGTAAACATAATTAAGCAGAACAAACTCACTTGACCTTTTTGCTTTAGAATTAAGAAAACATAGGAATATCCGACATTACAAGTGTATAAGGTCATTCTCAAAAATGACTTTATACTAATTACTGTTTTAATGACTATAGCCTTCTTTTGAGCAAGTCAATTTGGCCTTCTGTATAGGGTAAATTTAGCTAATAGGATCCAAAGGTTAGCAGCCCACTTTATTGATTTTTTATTGATTTATTATTTATGAGAGGTTAAATGCTGTCAATTTGTACAGGTTTCCTAGGTGTGGTAATCATACTGATGCTAGTTGAAATTTCTAGTCAAGTCTTTGTGTTAATGTCGTGTGTCTCTCTTCTTCTCAGCAACCCTTCTAGTTAGTTAAATATTACTCTCTGCAATACAGAATTGAACTGTTCCTGTGAAAAGAAGACTTGTGTTTTCACTTACCAACTTACCATTCACCCCTAAACTTTTGATTAGGCATTCCAAAAACTTCATTTTGATTTGGTTGACTGGTGGGCCGGTGTGTTTCAATGTCCTTGTTAGTTTTATACTAGATATAACACAACATAAAGATTTCTTAAAGTTCTACTTTTTTCCTAAAAGTTTTGGGGATCATCAAAATATTCTTTGGCAAATGTGAGACATTTGTTTTCTTCTTAAATTTTTCCCGACTCACCAGTGGATAC
>VUQR01018177.1:103113-123828 GCA_015108515.1 Hemichromis elongatus | reverse complement strand
CCTCTGGGTGGGAGGCTGCCAAACCTCAGGGACAAGTGACAGACCAGAGAGTGGAATGTGTGAGTTCTCAGAAGTGTGGCTGAGACCTTCACACAGCAAATTTAGTGATATCTCACTTCACATCCAATATGGAAAAGTGTTATATATGCATATATAAAAGTTATATTAATTTATATTAATTATATTATAGTATGCCATGCCCGATGAGTAAAGAGTCAAATTAATATTCCCTATCACAGAAAAATAAAAATGTCCTGATAATGAATAAAAACTGTTAAAATTTGGGGAAAAAAATGGGTAGATAAACAAAGGAATAAGGTGACAAAGAAAAAGGAACAAAAAGGGAAGTGAGAGACATTATTGGTGTAATATAGGAGGTGATTTGATGATTTAAAAAAAAAACATTAAAAAAAACAGTAGACAAAGTCAGCTGAGGAACTACAACGAACCAAAGTGGTTATATGGGGAAAACTGAAGCCAATGTGCACTCACAAGCCACTTAATTAGGTACACCTTTTCAACTGCTCATTAAAAATCTCTATTCAGCAATGCAGTGATTTTCCACCTGCAGACATGGTCAAGACGACCTGTGAAGTCCAAATTCAGCATCAGAATGGGAAAGAAAGGTGATTTAAGTAACTTTGAACGTGACTTGGTTGTTGGTGACAGACGCGCTGCTCTGAGAGTTTAAGAAACTGCTGATTAACTTGGATTTTCCCACACAACCATCTCTTTTACAGAGAATGGCCTGAAAAACAGAAAATATCCAGATAGCAGCAGTTCTCAGTTGACACAGGCTCACCAAAACTGGACAATAGACGATTGAAAACACACTGAGTGCAGATCCCTGAAAGAGAATAAAACTGGAATAACTGCTTTATATCTACATACTTATGAGTTGGTATTTTATTTGTTCTAGGTAAACTGATGAACATTTAAACTGTTCTCTAATGCTTTGAAGGCCTAATGAATAAAGAAAAAAGTAGCCTGTAGACGATTCATTGCTGAAGGAAGGATGACCAGGGAAAAGTGGCTGTTCCTTCCAAGGAGAGAAATTGCACCAGAAGGTTTTAGTGTGTAGGTTCCTCATCATGGTCCTTTGTATTGTTTTAAAATCTGTTTGTGTCCACATGTTGGATCATTTGAAGGCAACTGTTGAGCGCTCAGTTGAATACAATACTCCCTGTATCCCAGAGCTTTTTTGTCTTGCTCAAGATCGCATAGATTGCATTAGCATGCAGTAGGGGGTCAGTGGAGGCGGAAACACGGTCTGATTTGACTCAGAACAGCAAGCTCTTTTTGGCAGAAAATTCTAATTCAGCCCACCACACAGATACCTCCTCTAGGTGGTCTGTGTTAATCTCAGTTTAAAACAACTCTTCTTTAAAGTTTGAGCAAGAGTTTCACTCCTGACACCAAATATAGCAACTGTGCAGAAAACCAGTGGAAGACACACAGCAGTAAGCCGTCTGTCTTAAAAACTCGCCATGAGTCTAGGATGACGGACGTCTGCAGGTTTAAAATGGGAAAGAGAAAATCTCAGGAGAAACAGAACTCCATCTCAGAAACAGCACATTTATGAGGAGCTGGCAGGAAACCATGGAGAGTTCTCTGCAGAGCTTTGTCGCTCGGGGCAAGACTGTGCAAACTCGGATCTGAACAGAATTTAATTTTTTTCTTAAGCCTCAGTGCGACTGCTTGTCTTATTTTTGTCATGGCAAACAAGTTCTTCCCTTCTTTTACACCAGAAATGTCTCAAAACCTTCACACACCAGTTCACCGCTCTTGTCAACACAGTTCAGGATGTCCACAAATGTAATTTGAGTTTAAATTCCATCAGTAAGTGAACATTAGTCAAACCAACAACTTATAAAGTGAGCTTATTCTGATTCATTTCCCTGAGAAACAGATGTATTTTCCTCAGGTTGGATCCCGACAGTGGGCCTTACGTGAACTGTGGACAGCAGCTACACATTCTCAAAGATGTAAAAGATCACGCAGACAGAGGTGGAACAGAGCCCGGGGCATGAACGCCAGAGCTTACAGCCAGCTTCATCTGTGCTGCAGCTGCAAAGACTGACACAAAGATCCACTTGCCCTCAGGTCTCTGTGGTTGTTTTCACTGGAAGTGTTTTTTATTAAGTCAGTATTTAGAAAAGTTTACTCCCCTGTCCATGTTTGTTTTAATTTCATCCATGCACCACAGCTGAAGGGTGTGCGTCTGTGTGTGTGTGTGTAACGGGTGTGGAGAAAGGGGGTAAAAAAGGTCCCAGATGAGTTTCCTGAACAAATAAGAGGAGAGTAAAGTTTAATAAATTACCTGCTGGCTTGCACTTTGAACCTCTTCGGTGGCTTGAAAAAAAAAAATTAGGCTGTAAAGTGCTGTGGTTAGAAATGAAACTCACGTGGCAGTGCGTAGGTAGAAATGCACACTGTCTTATTATAGAAAGTCAGCGTTCTCGAAACTATGATCCTTCGTTTGTATGCCTGTGAGACAGTCTGAGGCGAATACATCTCACACTGTCCCACAGATTCATTTGACTGATCTGAACAAGCCTGAAGACATAACTAATATTTTTTTAAAAAGCTAACTCATAGCAACAATTTTACAAGGGCAGTTCAGCGAAACTCAACAGAACATCTTTCCTTTTATCAGTTTTCAGGAATCATTAAGAGGGTCATATGTGGATTATTAAAGGTTTCGGTGGAAAGATGTGCTGCTGAGGTCTTTCCTGTGCCATTTTATTACCGTGAACATTATGAACAAAATCCCACCTCTCCTGCTTTGTGATGATGATCCTGGGCTCATAAAACCAAAGCTAGCTGCATGGCGAGATAATCTTTAATAAACGTGCAGTTCTTTGGGTTTCCATTACAAATGCTCTCAGATTCAGGGCCAATAAGGTCCAGTCATGCAGACTGTGCAGAGCGTAGAGCTAGCACACTCAGTGTACCACATTAGGTGGTTTTGTAGCAGCTGTAGTCTTTACTGATGGATCACAGTTTCACTCATCTGCTTAGTCAGATCATTACCACAACAACAGTTGTTAGGCAAACAGACACCTGGAGGAAGACTCTCAGATCACACAAGGCCATTGACGCTGTAACATGTTTTTTTGTTTGGTTTGGTTTGTTTGGGGGTTTTTAGTCTTTTTCATTTTTAACTTTTTGTCTTAACTTGAAAAAAGTTTTTGCGCACACTGCCTTAACAATGTGAGTTAGTTGCTCTCAGCTTGATTTGACAGGTTAAAGCCCTCATGAGTTGAAACACTGTAAAGCTAGTTACAGTAAAGATGCAAGGAAAAAGAAGAAATATACATGGTGTCAACCATTCAAAGCAACAGACAATGCACATTGGGGGGGGTGGAAACAAGCATCAGGGGTGATTTGTGACAGAAGGATAGCAGCAAGAGTGAAAGGGAAGTTTAACAAGGCGGTAGCAACTGTTAAGATTTTTATTTCGAGTGAGCACAATGGACAAGATTAGAAATGAGTAGATCAGAGGAACAGTTTAGGTTGAGCAGCTTGGAGACAAAGTTAGAGAGGCAAGGCTGAGATTGACTGGACATGTGCAGATGAGGGATAGTGGATATACTGGATGAAGGATGGTAAATATGGAGCTCCCATGCAGAAGGAAAAAGAGGAAGACCATAGAGGTTCATGGGCGTGGTTATGAAGTGCAGCCATGCATGCTTGACATTGGGTGAGATGGAAGTAGATGCTGTAATGAGCCCAAAAGGGAGCAGCCAACACTAAAAACAAAAAGAAGACATTGTTAAGTGACTTAAGTTATATTAAGCTATTGAATTGCGTACTGCACACTGTTCCAGACTTGATTTACTTTTCTCAGTTTAAACATGCAGAGTCAGTACAGAGACAGCCTATGACGCTGCTCCCAGTGACAGTTCCATAAACTGCTGTATAAGCAAAGTCTATTGAGATGGGGGCTAAATTCATTGCATTTCAACCCTAAACCCAGCAAGAGACAGAACTGCTTTAATGATGAACAAAAATAAATTTTACTTTAGTCACAATAGAGGCTAAACAAGATGGCAACCTCTGTACAAGTAGGAAAAATCATAGCTGCATTAATCTTTTAAGCATTTGGTAAATGATGACAAGTAGTTGCAACCAACAATATGTCGCAGTTTAGAAATGCTTAAATGAAAGAAATGGGAACGAGACAAAGACTCAAGGCCCAGAGAAGAATTGAATATTACTCCAAGATTTCAAATGTTTGCCTTAGCAGAAAGAAGCAAAAACCTGACTGAGAATGTAGTTCAGGAGGAGCTATGATCATGGTCTCGGTCTTGTTCATGTTTAAAACAAGGCAATTGCTAGAAAGCCAATCCAAAATCTGAGTTAAGCACTGGAAGATAATGGACAGCCTATCCAGCTGATGAGGCTTAAAGGACATATGCAGCTGAATGTCATCAGCATAGAAATGTGAGAATTGTCACTAAAAGACTGAAGAATGCCAGCTAAAGGAAGCATGTAAAAAGAAAATATTAATGGACCCAAAACTGAACCCTGTGGAACCCCACAGGTTAGGGGGGCAATGTTAGAGGTGAACCTATCGGTCCTAACAGAAAAGGTCCTATCTGATAAGTAGGAAGTAAACCAGTCTAAGGCGGAGCCAGAACCTTCAGCCTGTTAAGTAGGATTTTATGGTCAATGGTATCAAAGGCTGTGCTGAGATCAAGTAAAATGATCACAGAACAATTTTCTGCATCAGAAGCCATTAATAGATCATTATAGACCCTTAAGAGGGCGCTCTCAGTGGAGTCATGCTTTTGAAAGTCAGACTGAAAAGGGTCAAAAATCTGTCATCTGCATAGTAAGGACTTGAATTGATTTTCTACAAATTTTTTTCTAGTAATTTCCTTATAAATGGCAATTTTGAAATAGGCCGGTAATTAATAGTACATCTAGGATCTAGATTCTGTTTTTTTCTTTAAAATAGGATGGAACAAAACCTTGCCTCAGTGAACTGTTGATGATGGATAGTGAGATAGTGGTGAGAGTCAAAGACGGGGCAGATGGATATATAAATAATATATCTAAAGAGCATGATAAGGATTTCATTTGACCTATTACTGTAATTAAATTATTAAATGTGATTGGAGAAAAGAAGTAAATGACCCAGGACACCAAGGGGCATCTTCATAAGGGGAGGCACTTGAGGAGATTTTGGGTCATAAGTCCATCACCTTATTCACAAAGTGTTTGAGAAAAGTATTACAGCTTTCATCAGAAAGTAACACAGCATGCTGAGTTGGAGGAGAAACAATACTGTTGATGGTATCAAATAGAATTCATTCTGATTGAGAATGGCAAGACAGTGTTCATTCAAAGACTTAATAAGAGGCTCAACATTGTCAGAAGTTTTAAAATTAAAAAGGAAAGAAAACTAAGAAATGATAGAGTCATCAATAAAGCGCCTAATAAAACCTTGGGGAAGAAACTCTGAGTTGACAGATACATTAAAAGAGATTGACTTATGGTTGCTAAAAGCCACATCATTTAAGTTCAAGTGGTCAAGGGAAACACCATAAGTGAAGCCCAAGTCCAGAGTATGCCCAGCAATAGGGGCTTTCAGGTATTCAAGCTCGAGGGTGTAGCACACTCAACCTTTGCACAACCCCTTTCAATTGCAAGACAATTGAGAGAGGCAACCAATCTAAAGATAGACATGATCTGACTCAGACTTACTCCTGGGACTGGCTAAGGTTAGCATATAGTTGCTGTCTACTTTGTAAATGCATACCTACTAGCAACACATTGCAACAGTCTGAGCCAGTCAATGAGTGCAGCTCATCTCAGACACGTCTCTTTGCATCAGTGCGCAGCAACTGGTTACATTCCAAAATAACAGCAAGGTTACCAAGCTCCTGTGGCGATGACGTCCTTATCTGTTGGGAAATTTCTGAATTTCTGTTTCAGATCTCAGCGGTTCAGGCTACACTCTGAATCCAAGTGAATTTCTGTTTAAGTAGATATCAAAAGATTTGCAACAGATAGCAACAAATTTGTGATTTTCACTGATTTATTAAAGTTAGTCATCATATTATCACAAATAGATTGCATGTATTTGCCATCTCCATTCAAGATTCCGTCTTATTGCCTGGTCTCTTGTCTTTATTGCCGTCTTGACACAGCAAAGTCACTGCGACTGACTGTGAGTGGTCCTTGGCTTTGAAGTAACTGTTTCAAAGGCAACAAGATCTCGAAGTCATTGCATATGGTTGCATTTTAGATGTGCTGCGATCTCCAACCAATATTTTCCCCAGTGTGACTGTAACATAATGTGAACATATTAAAAGGTATACAGCAACTTTCCATCATGTCTGTTCATTTCTTACAAAAAAAAAGGCAGTATCCCTAAAGAGTTTGAACTTCTAGCAATGCATCATGGGAAGTCTGCAAGTTTTGCTTCTTATAGCATAAATCTAATGAATTGAGTGAAATTTCATGTGTTCACTCACTCAACTGCACATGTTTCCTGAAGTTAAAAGAAGTACAGTACTAAAACAAGAGATTAGCTGAAAGTTTAACATTAGAAAACGTTGACTTTGTAGCGGGCTGAAAAAATGGCAAATAAAAGTGATTAATTTTAAATTAGGTCAAATTAGGTAAATTAGAATAGATGAGTTGGTCTGATTAAATCTCTGCACCTGTAAGTTAAAAGTTAAAAGTTTGAATTCTTCATCAGAAACCCGCAAAAGAACATGAGAGGAGGCTTCGGTGCCAGTTTTATAGATATCTGTCATTTGCTGACATCATTTGTTTTTGAAGCCCCTTAAAGTGTTCCCCACAACAAACTTAAAGCTCTATTACCAGCTGTCACTTTAGCACTTCCATAGGTATTTAATGGCCAAATCAAGTTGTCCTCTTGGCCCGTACTGGGCATTAAAAGCCTGAAATACCAGTCATGTCTTGTCTCTGGTTCCCTTTTCCCATGAGTTGACAAAAGGAGGCAGGAAGTCTCCAAGGGGCCTGGCTAGACTCTACCCAATGTGGCCTGATTACTGATAGTAGCCAAGATCTGACCAATTCTCATGTTGACAAGAAGAAAACAACAGTAGGCCACTGGACACATGAGGACTACGAATAAGACTGAGGCCACAGTAAGCTTGGGATCTGTCAGCTAAAAAAAAACAACATAATTTAAAAAGAAGCTAGAAAAACAAACAAAAATATGTATAAATATATCCTATATCTCCTGATACGAAGGCTTATTATCAAAAATGGAACTGTTCGTGAAAGATGAGAGAGAGACTCTACGGGACATTGAAAATGTTAAAAGCATCACAATAACTATTAATTGTGTTTTAAACATTTTTAGGAAAAATGTAAACTGGGCGTCTCCGTTCTGTTTCACATGCAACAAAATATATTCGTTGCTAAGACTTCATTGTGAGTATAATTTTTTAAACTTTCCCCATCTGTCACTCAACAACCGCAGAACTTCCATACAGAGCAGATTATGTTTGTCTGTCCAATGTATTTCAGTCACTACAGCAGTCCTGTACTTCACTCTGAGGAGAGCTACGTGCCTGACGTGGGAGGAAGCGCATGTGAACCCTTTAGACACTGTGGTTTACCCCGTCTTGCTCTTTCTCTGGATATGTGAGCAGGTCAAACCCCAAGCTTAAGTTCCACTGACTCAGCAGGAACATCAGCTGGTTGAAACTCATTATAGCACACCAATCGCCATTTATGCTAAAAGGAAAATCCTTAACTGCTACTACTGTATGAGAGACTTACTGAGAGAGGTTTTAGGTGAGCAGTGCTTAGATGCGTTCACAAATTCGGCCCCGGTTTCTCCAGAGTCACATCCAGTCTGGTGCCGCATTAATCACACAGGCACAGGGACACTTAGTCACTCCAGACCTCGGGTCAATGAAGCATACAACACCACAGGATGAATGATGGTCAGTAATCCATCATGAGGCCATGACTGATGTGTTTATCTTAGACTGTACTGAAGACTGGAGGTAGCTTCAGAGGCAACAAACTCAGAGAGCCCTAAAACAACCACTCTCACTTAATCCAATCGTACACACTCGCCAGAGGATGTGGCGAAACCATTTTGGAGCGTTCTAAGAATGTTTCTGCGCCCTCAGGTCTGTGTTCAGAGGAAAACTCGAAGCACATGCCAGATTCCACTCAGCAGCAGCACAAAGTGAAACTGGGGGATGATTGCCGCCGCTGATGAGTACTCACCACTGTAGAAACGGATCAAACAGCTGAGGTCTGAGTTGGCGGCTTCTTGCTGCACTCGTACGGGGTCTGCATAGCCCATCGACGCCAAGTAGTCGTACACCATCTGGAGCGGACGCTCAGAGGGATCCAGCCTCCTGCAGGACCGAAGGCAAGAAGATGAAGAGGTGTGACAATGACGCCAACAATTATAAAAATACACCTCACAGAATCTTAGATGAAGCAGATAACAAAAGTAAAAAATTCCCGCAAACGAACACTACGATCTAATGGGTCAAACGGGGCACCAGACAAGGCTAAAAAAGCACTCCTGCCAGAGTCAGCACCACAGTTAGGATTTTGTTTCTCATTTTAACATGAACTAAAAAAGAAAGATGCATTCTTGCAAAATCACATAGTGTCATGGGTACACCATCTGCTGCAGCAATGCTTTAGGTCTGCACAAATATTTAAAAAATGAATTTCCAAGAAAAGGCATCTGGATCCACCTTTGTTATTTTTCTTCTTATTAAAACATAGCCATTAGGGTTTTTTCTACATTATTGTAAGTTTGTTGAAATGAATGAAAATGAAATAAGATATTTCACTCTTAAACCATCTGTTTGAATTCATCTGTAAATCTCTCAGCTCTCTGTTAGTCACTGAAGCCTAACAGGATGAATACTAATAGAAGCAACCTTTCACATAAATGCCCACTGTCGAGCTGAGTGAAGGAAGCCCCGAAAGCACAATAGCAGCTGCAAATCCAGCTTTCACTTTCAATCTATAACAAAAGCTAAGAGTTAATTTATGATCACTCACCATCTCACTTCTGAAAACTGTTTTTTTTTTTCTTTCAAAGATGGATCAATCTGCCATCTCATAAAGAGCTAAATACAGATGTTTTTCAGTATCTGGCAACATGAAGACTTACAGGGGGAAGAAAAGTGATTAAAGACTAACATTTTAAGTAAATGAGACAGAAAAGTGCTTGAATTTCAAAGGATTCTTAACAACTACTAGAGCACAGTACCCATGCCTGAGAAAATGACCTTTCCTCACTCAGCCTGTAAGATTTGCAGAATCATCTAGGTTGATTTTAGACAGCTTTGACATCAACGTCTAAAAGCAGGATTTAGGCAGCTTCCAGCAGGCAGCGCAATGATGAGTGACAGTCCCTATTGACCATTCACACTTTACACTGATGTGCCTCATTTATTCACAAATCTTCCAACTTTGGCCAGTGCAGCAAGAAGCTAAATCTCTGTCAAATGGCACCCAGCATTTGTCATCTGTCCTCATGGAAAGTTATGCAGCCAAGTATCATGATGGGTTCTTGATTTAATGTAGACATATGAGAAGTTTACTGGGCCTCCTAAAAACGCAATGGTACCGATACAAGTCTGTTTTTACAAACAAAAAGTGGCTGTGAAAAAAAAAAAAGCTTTGTATTGCTTCATCTTTCGATATATTACATTATAAGTTTCTATCTTTTTCATCTAAGTTTACATGGCGGTTTAAAAATAAAACTAAAATAAATTATCATGGCTTCAGTTTTTAACTATAAACACCGGCAACAAAAAAGTTATTGTTAGCACAAAAAACAGAAGAAACCGAACTGTGCAAATGTATAAATTAGTTGCTATTCTTGAACTCTGTTTTGTTTTTTGTTTTTTTTTAAATAAAGATCTGTCAAATGCGTCAACTTGAATGTTAGATAGAAAGAACTTAGTTTGAGGAAAGTGCTTGTATGAATGGATATGAATGGGTGAAACATTCTGAGTGCTCAGGTAGAGTAGAAGGGTGCAATATAAGAACCAGTCCATTTACACAATAGACGGGTTGCAAGGCCACCACAGACCTTACAGAGAGTGACATAAAACCTTCTGACTGTGTGGCAACAGTGCTAACCACTCCATCAAAGTGCTGTTTAGCTATTGCAGGGCAATACTACCAAACATTTCCATCTGCCTTCTTCTGCTGCTAGATTAGGACAGTTTCTACTTTTTCCCTTGTCTATTAAGCCTTTCACTTAATCATGATTTTAACCTCAAGATAATGGCCTGTATCGTTTATAGGTCAATACTGAGGTGAGCTACGAGAGTCACCTTATTTTACATTTCTGAGTGAGCTCACTGATAAAGGAGGTCCTTGGTAAGCAGCTGCTAACTTGCTGGAAATACGCTAGTTAAGATTTGTGGGATCATCTCTTTGGAAATATTCTGGAAACTCCGGGTATACCGACAACATGTTGAAGGGATTGCATATCCCATCTGTCCTGGAAACTCTTATGGATGGAAAAGCCTCTTGGTGGGAATAAGAACACTAGACTGCGTCGCTCACCCTGTTTGCACTGTGACACTGACAGACATAAGTGGTCCAAAAGAGGATGAACAACAGGATGGATGTCCTCCATCAACTCTACTGCATCAGTAAATTTATCTGTAAAGGGAGTATGTTCAACTGAAAATGCAAGCAGGAAAGAGCCTTCCTGTAAGCAGCATGCAACTAGAAGCTCTAAAAAGAAAATCAACAGGAAAAGCTGCGTAGCTCACAGCTGCCTCGTATGCTTCACATAATCATTTATAGAACAAATGCATCTATTATCAGTCAAAGTGACGAACTCTTTTTACACACAGAAGGTTTATCCAAGAGTTCATAAAATAGGGATGAAAATAGATTACTAAAGGACCGTTTGAGGACAAACACTACTGAAGTTCACATGCATGTAATACATTTAACTTGTCTTTACCGTATGTGCTGCCAGTTTGTAGAATTTATGTTGTTTTAATTCTTTGTGCAGTTTTCCTAAGTCGCCATTATCCGGTTTTGTTTTGTTTTTTCTCTTTGAAAGTTGAAGACTTTAATATTAAATTTAAATCCTCTCGGTCATACTCACTGGCAGACCAGACTGCTTTACTGCTGGAGAATAACTGAACCAACAGAGCCCATCCACAAGCTTACCAAAAGCCTTTCATTTATTACCACTCTGCATCAGTCTCCGGTGCCTGCAGCTCTCAGTCAGCAAAGATATAAAGACATTGTTTCATAAGCTACTATTGGCTAACAGCATGTGAGGTGATCACCAACCTCCAGTCATGTTTCCAGCATAATCTCTGCAGCACATCTGTGGCACAATCTCCTAGCAGTTATTGCTTACTAACACAATCATTCACAACTCTTTGCTCTAAATGCATCTGTTGGCACTTTGCTGGTTCCCCACGATTTTATAAGATTTTGCTTTTTCTTATTCATTTAAAAGAAAAAGAAAAAATAAAATGAACAGACAGAAGCTGAGACAGAATGAGCCATAACTCATTTAGGCTTAAGCTGTACAGCTGAGCTCTCGTTTTAGACTCCTTTATATCGTCACGTAGGTTTTCCAAAGGAAAGCAAACAAGGAACTGAATCTTTCCTGGTCATGGACTAATGAACCAGCTTTTCATCCTTTCACAGATCATCAATTACTATTTCGGTCTACACATGTCTTGTACAGCGATGAGAGGCGTAGAAACATGTTCCCTGAGCGTATCCTAGGTGAGGAGCTGTGGGAGTGAGGGATGACAGGGCAACCAAAGCAAGTCCTCAGTGGTGTGTTTACCTTCTTTGCATTAACTCAAGATGAGACTGTATTATACATTTTTAGCAAGCTTCCATTTCACATGCATTATATTTGCATAACCCTTTTTATGCTTCGATTTGTCTCTTTTTTTCTTAACATAATTGACTGGTGTTCATTTAATGAAGCTTTTGGATGCCTGATGCATCTGTTGGCCCCATCTTGCGTAGCTAATATGGACTGAACTCTCTTTATTCTGTAGCTCTAAAAGGGAACAGGTATATTTAGATTATTCCTACCATGCCTTAATTTATTTTGTCCTTTGGGGAATAGCTGAATGCAACTTTGTCACCATGACTCGACATGATGTAAATTTACCTGACTAGGTCTCCATGCAGTTGAACGTAAAGTGCGTGTCCGTTCCTCTGAGCACACAGCTCCTCCACCGTGGTACTGGTGGAGCAGAGCACCAACTGCAGGTCTGTCTGAGGGGTCGAGGAGGCCTGTGAGCCAGAGGCAGGTGCCTGGGGGTCTACTGTTCCCCCATACAGACACACACAGCCCCGCTGGGTGTCCCCTTTCAGCCAGTCCCGCTCACGTGATCCAAACCTGGTCTTTCTCGTCACGCAGCTTCGACTCCCATTCCGCTTCATGTTGCGCTGCTAACACAGAAAAACACAGAATATGAGTCTTGCTCATACACAGATTGTAATCAAAAACATAGCATAAGAGCCAAGGGGCATTTGAGGAAACAGAGGGGGATTCAAGATGGACTGCACACTCTCCCAGCCAAAAATCAATTTGCGCTGATAGTTACCAATTGGATAATCTTCACAGAAATGTTCACTCTTCCCTAAACTAAAGTCAACCATTAAAGTTTATTCATTCGCAGTGAGGGTAGATGCTGTGACTGCGTAAGAGGAACCACAACACCATTATTTTCACTAATCGCCTGTGATGACATTAGCCGGATGTGGAGTAGCCTAATGTTACTTTTAAATAGACATCAATGAAGAATAATCCTCTCATGAATGATAAAATATCAGTAACAGCAGTTCTTCGTGAGGCTGGAGTTTATCACACAGGATGCATTTTAATCTAGTCAGTACAAAGAAAGATATCAAAGGTCTGGAGAGCATCCGTTCTAGTGACAAACAGGTACCATTGCTGCTGTTTTTAAATGATGTCATCTTCAGCCTCCAGCTCCTTCCATGTTCGATAAGCCTGACAGTAAAAGGTGTGATAACTAATTGTTTTGGCTGGGTTTTTGAACAGCATTGGCCACAGTTTCCCAGTATTTGGTGCAGTTACTCAAAAACTGATTTAATGATTGATTTCCTATTAAAGCAACAGTAATTTTATCTTGATTAATCTTATGAATTACTTGGCAAATCCTCTCATTTAATGCCCAACAGAAAGCTTAATTTGTTTGTTTTCTTAGACTCTTTTCTTTACAGTAACAAAGTCACATCCTATTTGAAGCCTCTATTCTCAAGGTCAAGAATAAACATCCACTCCCACTACTTAAATGGATCATACCTGGAGCAGCATTCCTTCAGAGGTTAGAGAGCTAAGACTTCGATCGGGTGAAGGTTGGTTTAATCTAAGAGGCCACGGAGAAAGTAAAGTGCAGACGTCTTCTTTGTCAGCAGCTGTGAAGGTGTGTCTGATGAAGCTGTGGAATCACCCCACTGTGCTACAGACGTCCTGGGCAATCTCCCTGGTATGGATGTGTGTCACTATGTGAATTTGACTGAATAAGCTGAAGTAAGTACTCAGAAGGAAGGAAGTACTTTTACTTTCTAAATCATCTATATCTGTGACCTATAACTGTGAAAAACATTCACTTACTCACCTTTCTGTATTGATGCTGACAGGCAGGTAGAAATTAATGCTCCGGGTACAAACATCGACGTGTTTAATACTCCTATTCATTATTTCAGTACCTCTTTTAAATATAATAAACGTGTAATGCTCACAGTCTAAATGAAACACCACAGCTGAGGTTCTCTGTTTGTACGCGCGTGTCTCTGAGGCAGCTTTGGGGACTTGCGTGTCATTACTCATCATGTCTTTCCCTAAAAATTTCTAAGAAAACTGCTCAGCAGCGGGCCTCGCTTTATGTGACTGCCTGTAGTGTGTGGTGTGCTGCTGTTACCGGCTCCGGTGCATTCCTGACTGCCTCGGATCAATTATCAATTAGACGCGATATCACAGCATTTACATAACACTGCCGGGAAGGATGCGCGCGTCTCCGTGGATGCACTTTGCCCTGTTCCGAGCACCTACTGCGATGTAAGCGACACCTTCACATGACAGTTGTCGATCACTTTAAATCGCCCCCGGCTGCTCCCTCTGGTTATGACCTGCCTTTAGCACTCGGATCCCCGTCGCAGCGTGAGCTCCGGGACCACTGCGGCTGCCGCGACCCGCAGTCTGATTCAGCCCCGCCTGGTGGACCACCGTGTCCGGCTGCCTGTCTATGCAAGCCCCGTTATCTCCGACATCACCTCCTGTCTTGATGTCCGCTCGGACGTTGGTCACAGCGACCTCCGCGTTATTGTCCTCGTCCTCCATCGCCATGTGTGATCCCCTTTAACGGCAGCAAAAAGCAAGCGATGTCCCGGCGCGCGACTTGTAAATTCCCACGGAGAGGTGAAAATTCATCCTGTGTCGGTGCAGCGACGCCATATCCCGACTCATCTGACTGCTGTCAGTTAGGCCCCGGAGAGCTGATCAATAAACATGAAATGGGCGGGCTCAGGGTATTTATTATTCAGCAGCCAATGGGCCTTTCTGAAGTGGGATGCTTCATAATAATGATGAAGCAAGTTTCCCCACTTGATGCAGTCATAAAAACGAGAGGTGTTTGCAGGGCGTGTCATTAAGCGTTAACCCTCTGCTGCACCTGTTCAATGAGAAGGGAGGAAAAAGACTCATTTTGCATTAGTCTGTGGATAAAACTTTTTTGTCATTAAGTAAAAAGGAAGATAACGTTTAAAGATGTATTTATCTGTTGGGTGTTCTCAGTGTTTAAAAGCAGTTGCTCCAAGCTGTGACACAAACATTACGGTTTTTGCGCATGACTTTGGGTGTGACCGGCCTGTCGCTCTGTGACTGGGATAAGCAACAACTCTCTCGCGACTCTGTCTGGGATGAGTGGGACAGGTTTATTTGATGGATGGGTGGATTTAGGGTGAACCTTGTCACACATAGCTATTGAGGTTGCCTAAATATGCACAGCAGTTTACATTGGAGTGTTTGCTGTCCTGTGAAAATCTAAGAACACCCCACGATTCAGTAGCTTGTTGAACTAAATTGAACTAATGATTTTCTCTGTGATTCTGTGGTTGTGGAGTAATTTTGGCCCGCTCTTTTTTGGAATGTTGCTTCATTTCATTGAGGTTTGCTGGCATTCATTTATGCACAGCTCTCTTAAGCTCCTGTCACAGCATTTTAATCTGATTGAGGTCTAAACTTTACTGGGTCATCGCAGCACCTTGATTCTTTTCTTTTTCAGCCATTATGCTGTAGATTCACGTCTGTGCTCGCCATGCTGCATGACTCATTTTGGGCAAAACTTTGGCTGTCAGACGGATAGCCCTGTATTTGACTCTAGAATGCTTTGGCATTGAGAAAAGTTGGTTAAATCTCTGTCTGCAGGGTACCCCGGTCCTGCAGCTGCAGATCAAGGCGGACCATCATCCCTCCACCACCGTGCTTGATATTTGGCGAGAGATGTTTGTGCTGATATGTTGCATCTGTTTTTCACCAAATATTTTGGCTCAGATGCAACTTTGCAAATCTAAGGTGTGCTGTCATGCCCTCTTTAGAGAGAACAGGATTCCTCCTATACCCTTTCAAGCAAGCCTTATTACTTATTGACTTTTTATCTAATAGTACTGTCATGAACATTGTCATGATAACTTCGTTATTATGATGACTCTACTGAGGCCTGTAGAGTCTGAGATGCTGGTCTTGGTTTTTTATCCAATTCCCCTGAGCATTACAGTCTAACTTTCAAGTGAATTTGAAGGTACACACATTCCTGGCAAGACTTTAGCATCGTTAAACACCTAAATGCTCCAGATCACACTGATCAAATGCTAGCAGCACCTGCCTGTTACACTCTTAATTCTGATGGAAGAGTAAGTAACTGTGCATTTAGACTTTCATAAGGCAGCCTGGAGTCCTGTGAAACTCTTTCACACGACTAAATCTTGAGTGAAAAGCACCCAGGCAACAGGAAAGAAAACAAAGAAAAAGACAATTCTTCTCTTCAGACACATTTTTTATTATTATTTACAGTTCAAATCATTTCTAAAGCAAATAATCTGCTCTTCTTGTCTCACTACATGACTAAATAACTCCCATACCTCTTTAGATCGCTCTCTGACACCTTTATGATCATTTCACTTGGCTGCAATGTTTTAGAGGCTTAATTTTGGCCATCGGGTTTGAGTAAGCAATTTACTCAAGGGGCCACAAATTAGAGTGTTAAATGTCGACTAATCTATATGACCCAACCTTGGTAAAAAAGATAAATTATTAAATTAAGCCCAGCATTTCTTTTCAGTAGACGACTCTTACATACATGATCCCAAAGCATGAAAGAAAACTACCGTAGCTCATGTAGATTTTTATTTAACTTTTTATTCGCTTGATCATTTTCTCCAACCCAAAGACAAGAATACACAGCATAAATTGAAAATATCCCATTTAATAGTTTACAACTCCTCATCTTTAGTCATCCTCATATTTTCAGTCTGACATTCACACTCACCTTGAAGACACAGAACTGGGATACAGTTCAAACGAGTCAAAAGTGAAGCTCATGCCTTCACACTCCCCCAACTAATCAGATACAGTTTTGTTTTCAGTCAGGGCAGGTCAGGGGTTGGGGTGTGTGTGTGTGTGTGTACAGATTGTGTTTTCAAAATACAGCAGATGCATTTTTATTTTATTTTTTATTATTTTTTTAATTCAACAGGGGATGTTCTTGAACGTGGTGGTAATTCAGACGCTTTCCCAAGCCCTTTGCACACTGAATTCACCCCAACAAAAAAACAAAACAAACAAACAAATAAAAACTCCAAAAAACTAAACAAAAAAAAAAAGCAATAATCAATAAACCAAATGACAGATGCTTTAAAAAAACATCTACAGCAATCTGAGCACGATTTCAACAACTCCTTATTGTACATATTAGTACTGACCCATGAAGGTGGTATGACAGATTCGTATAATTGGAACTTTCCTAGCACTTCAAAAGGAGTCTCAGGTCGAGAGTAGAAATGGTGTTATTTACACTGGTTTTCACATGCAGCTCAGAAGCTGAAAGTAATTGCAGCCAAAAATCATGTCCTATGTAGACAGAAGACATGTTGCACACCATCACATCCTCTCAGGCACGACTCTCGCTCTCTCTCTCTCACACACACACACACACACACACACCACTGACCACACCTTTGATGGGTACTTGTTTCCATTTCTTCTCTTCCTTTTACAGTTACAGTGTCCAAAGCACTTATGCTGGGTTCATTTCCATTTGTAGGTTTTAAACAGCATGAACAACTGAATCATCAAAAGAAACCATCTGATGTGACTGACAAGGGTACATACTGTTTGAGTAAGACATTACAAACAACACAAAAACATTCCGGAACAGTATGAGTAGCAAACTTCCTTTCCCATCTCTTCAGCCTTCCATTTTGCACAGCTCCCCCTTGTGGTTATTAGCCAGCTACACAGGCTTTTTTCATCCCTTTCTCCTCTCTGCCCCAGTTTTGTTTTAGTTCTTGTAAAGCAGAAATGGATTACAAACAAAATTATAAAGACTTAGACAAAAAGAATCCACCCACTGCTGTTCATCATATCCTGCCTTGATTTACAGCCACTTAAAGTCTGGTTTAAAATAGCGAGGACCCAGATCATTTTCTTGTTAACTGTTATTTTGGAGATCACAAAGCATTTACTGAAAGTTGTGCCATGCTATAATGGACTAAAAGGACCCAAAAGAAAGTACTGTCTTGTTCTGAATACAGCACACAAAATATATAGCGCTATTAGTGCAAAACCCCCCTTTGTGTGGCACTGGTAAGTGCCTTGACTGTTTGTGTTGAGATGCAAAAACAAAAAGACAACCAGACAGCTAGGAGAGACATACAGCACACACCAGAATAATGAAGAAAGAGGGGGTGGGCTTCATTTCACAAAATGATTTGCAGATTGAAAAGCATTTAATAGAAGTGAACTGTCAAAGAGTGCACATAAGGCCAGAAGGAAGAGCAGCTTCTTGGTGAGTAAAGCTGCCGCTCTTCCACAGGAGGGCACGGATACATGAGGTGTTTGAGGGGCAGAGAAGCAGATGGAGCAAGGTGCCATTTCTGCTGCTGCCTCTGTGCAGCACTGTGCTTAGGTTTCTCAGTAGTACATCACCCATACAACATCTGTCAGGACAGATTTAACCCTTTTTTTCAACATCCCAAAAAAAAAGGAACCTGGTCATGTGGCCTAATGACTCACAAAGTATCATCATAAAAGAAAAGACGACATCGTGAATGAAGCATGACAAATAGCAAATTATGAGCATGTCAATTGCATCCTTCTTAAGATTCTTTTTTGTACATATATGCATACAGTTATACTTTCTAGCTAATCTTTTTAAGTCTTCATGTGGGTTTTTATTTAATCTGATCAGCGTTCATTTTACAACTATATACAATGTACAGGCAGCAGATCATATACCTTTTACAATGAATGAGTGATGATACAGGGAAGTCTTAATAGACTAATGTTGACTAGATCTATTTAGACAATATACATTGTGAATAATTGGAATTTTCCTTTTAGAAAATGGCATCTAAAAAAAGGATGAAGATAGTACAAGAGACAAAAATTGTAAAAGCCCTCAATATGTACAGAAAAAAAGCCAATATAGCATTTGTCAACAACAGAAAAGAAGAAAAAAAAAGTTAAACTGAAGTAATTTTCTCCATATACACATATCATAGCTCAAAAATATTTCCAAAGCTAATAGTCTCTCTGATTTGGTCACAGAAGTTAGAAGACAGTGAAGCATAGTGAAAATAATTACACAGCCTGATGAGGATCTCAGCACAGCATCATCACAGGGCTGCTAAGGTTAAGTAATGAGATGCACAAACTACTGTTAGTTTCTCTCATGCAGATGCTCCCCCTTGATTGTAACTCGTGACTAAGCAAGATGTCAATCTACTGCCACTGAAGGTTAACAGAAAAGAAAGAGCATTGTGAGGTATTAAGGTTACTGTCCCCAACAGCATGGTCAGAATTCTGATTCGGAGAGGACGAGAGCAAAGAAATCATACTCCAATCATCAAACAGTCACCAAAGAAGAACCTGTCCCAGTATGTGATTCAAAGCCACGTTTTAATGTTTGTTGACTTGGGTGGGGGCGTGGTAGTGATATTTGTACATTTAAAAAACCAAAAACCAAAAAAACAAACACCTGAAACCTCGATGCCAGCTTAAGAAAATTTTAACATCTATTAGCTGCCATTATCTTTTTGTATTTGTTTAATTATCATCATCCATCAGGTATTTTAATGGGGAAAAAAATCTGCCACACTGTAAAGAAACAACCAGGAAGTTTAAAATGTATGTTTGTGTCAAAACTAGAAAAACATTACTGCTGACATCCTCGTGAGCACTGATTTTGGGGCGACTTATTTTTAACTCGTCATATGACAAAGCAGTGAAGAGGTTAAATCAAATGAAGTGATATACCGATTCTACTCCACCGGGACCATTTACCCCTCAGATTGAAAACTTGACCATCACACAAGCAGACTTACAAACAAAGCTCATACAGAACTCAATAAATTCAGGGGCTTTTATCTAGCTAAGTCAGAAAGGCACATCACTTTGATATCAGGCATAAATTAAGTCAAATTACTGCAGAAACAAACAAGACTTTCACACAAATAGTGCCAGTAAGATGAGCATCCCCATCAAAGAAGACATGAAAAAGAAGAATTAAGGGGAAATAAAAGCATTCAGTGCATGTAACTACATTCATTACAAGCTTAATTTACATGTATGTGCATGGTGACCACGTTCAACCAGGTTAAATAAATCTGAAATGTAACTCAATTGCAACTAGACTCGGGACACAGATGCAGGAAGAGTTTAAAAACATCTTATTATCAGATCAGAACTTTTAGGCCTGGACTGTTTCCACTCTAATGAATGAACACCCTTAGACGAAGCAAAGCAATGAACAGTTGAATGTTATACATTGATCTAAAAGCTGCTGCTTTACTACAGATGAGATAAGAGCTCAGCAGGTTCTATGAAATTAGCCACAGGTGATCAAAGTGAGCATCTTGGATCTGTTTGTTCGTAATGTGACAAACTAACGCAGACGATTCCCTATAGAAACATAGGATAAAGAGGCCTACTGAATCGGAAAAGACGAGCTGAAGTCCAGGTGTGATTGTGATCCTAATGATGCTCAAGCATGCTTTAAGCAAATTAATGTAATTTAAAATGAATACAACTCTGACAAGTTATATCACTCATGATGTGGCGGATCAAAAATGAGGTTACCCAACAAGTGTGTGACTGCACTGAATAGACCTTTCAAAGCTTTTTTTTTTTTTTTTCCTGCTGCCTTTGTAGGTAAAACACCTAATGCAAAGCCAATCATAAGTATCAAGGGAGCAGGGTTTCTCACCTGCAAGTCAAAATAAAACTATGGTTGCTGCAGTGCTTATCAGTGGGCGACACTTTTCCTCTACAGTGACTAGAGAGGTAAAGTGTACCACAGTGGATGGTGTGCATGTGTGCTTTTGTGGGTGATGTCGGTGCTGGGCAAAAGGTGTGTGAGAGAAAAATACTAATCAAAGAGATCAGAAAACCAATTAAGAAAAAAAAAAAAAGAAATGTTCATTATTTGATATGTTTACCCA
>VUQR01018177.1:89241-103093 GCA_015108515.1 Hemichromis elongatus | reverse complement strand
GTCAATAGTCAATAGGGTCTTCGTAACATCTGCATTTTTCTCCTGTGTTCAATGCTCTGCTGTTCCCCATGCAACTTGAGGGCAGCTGTCTGCACTGATGTCACAAGGGGACCGTCGGAAGAAAGGTGGGAGGTGAAAGGAAAATCGTTTTCATAGTTCCCTTGGTGGGGGCTTTTGAGAGCAACAGGAGCAACTCATCACTGCCAGGACTGAGGGGGGAAGTTATTAACCTCAGCCAGGTCTTGCACAGCAGAGCCTTTGTGGGTGTACGTCAGCTTGATCCTCATTCGTAGTTGTTGCTGAAATTTGGGAGGGGGTGGATGGATTTATAAAAAAAGGAAACTACACATGAGAACAAAAAGAAAAGTATTCATGACAATTTGAGAAAGAGAAACGTACCTTCTGTGGGTTGAGTACTCTGATGACCTGCGTGACAGTTCCCTGGTTAAGTGCTGGGACGACGTTACTGCTAGGGGAGAGGAGCTGCAGCTGGAATGTCTGACAAAGAGAGGAGATGCTGTGTTCGATGAAAATTTAATGACACCACAGAAGAATTGGGGTCATAACAGCAGCTTAAAATACAGACACTTTCAATCAAGCCCCAGACAGCAAGTGATCGATGTTCAGTTCAAGCCACTTATCTCCACTTTATCAAATTTATTCATTAGATGCGATGACTGTAAAATATTCCATGACGCATATGCTAGGTGGGTGGTCAACTTAAACCCAGTAGGCCCCACCTTGCAGTATGCGGGCAGAAACCCTGGTTTTATTTAAATCAACATAACCTGATATTACTATTAGAGCACAAAAACAAGAACGCATAGTAAGAATTCACTTAAATTACACTAAGAATGTCAACATAGAACATTAAAAATGAAACTAATAGTAAGCCCATTTTAAAAGCCCATTACTTTGGAAAAATATTATCTGAAGAGTTAAGAAGTTTGATGATAAATCAGGTAAACAAGAGACCAGAGGGCAGGTAAGAACCACAGTTACCACAACATGAATATTAATAAAATTACGAACAGCAATGTGTCATGTGATCTGAAAAGGTAAGCATTCCTGCATTAAACAATAATTAAGCGGAACTAGTTGAGAGTACTGCAGATAACAGAAAAAAAATAGCATACCAAAGACACTGCAAGTCTTATTAATAATTAATTCCCACAAGCACTGACTACTCAGCAGTGTTTCCAGCTCACAGATCCAATATTTACAACATTCATGCAGGTTCAGTCTACAGAACAACCACTTTATTGGCACTGTGAGTTACTGAATAAGCCTAAAGTTTATGGAAACCCATTTACATAATGGAGCTAAATGAAAACGAACACTGTCGTGATTAGGAATTAACTACACTTTCATCACATAGTACCCGTGTTGGGCTGCTCACCTTTGGTACTGCAGCCTGAAAAACAAAATCAGTCATGTCTGCTTCTGTCGAGTTGGACGCGTGGATAGTGATGACCGCGATGTTGGGGTTGGGGTTAGCTCTCTCAAATGTAAAGTCTATTTTCAGGCCATTCTTGTTGTATGCCGTCATAGGAGGGATACCTATACAGAAAGGAGCAGATGATTAAAAATTGTAGATGTTGTAGTACTAACATTTCACAGGTTGGGTAAGTCCAGAAATAAACCTATAATGACCAAGTGCTGTAGTATTTAAGGATTATGTCATAAAATAGTGCATATGTGGGTAGTGGCTGGTCAAGGTGAGAAACAGATTCTCACCTGCAGCTGCAATGTCATTAAAAAGGGGCGGTGAGGTGAGGCCATCCAAAAGGAAAGCGGGTTGGGAAGTGGGCACTGAGGAAGCAGGAGCAGGGGCTGGACCGCCTGGGAAGGAGGAAGCGACATACCAGTGTTTGAGAGGACATGGACACACAATGATGACATTCACAGATTACCGATGTGTCATTTTAAAGGGTTCAAGGGGGCATTTCAGCATTACTGAGCCCGTGTTATGTTCAGAATTAACATCATTATTATTATCATCATTATCCAGTCACGCAATTCCAGAAAAATCATAACTTTAGAAACATAGCTGGAATAAAAGTGGCAAGTGGGAATGTGGATACCCAAAATGTTGGAACGTGTATATCTGCTTTACTTTTCAAGAACTGCTATAATCACTGCAAGTGCAATTTCTAGTTCATTGGGCAAAAATTCATTACCCCATAACCAAAAAAGTTAAAGTAAACCTATAGTAACGATGTTATACCAAAACCAAGCAGTAGTCTAGGTTGGGAATCACATCCACACTGGTTATTTAAAATTTTTTTTTTTTATAACAATCTCTTAAAAAAATAAATAAATAAAAGGCATAATAAATGTGTAAACAGAGTACTCTACCACTAAGTGAGAGGTCACCCAGTAGATCAAGTAACTCTCCTCCTGCTGAAGCTGGCTTAGTGGGCACCGTGGTCTGAATTACCGGCACCACATCGTTACCACCCAGCAAGTCTAATAAATCATTAGCCTGTGGAAAAGGAACAAAACATAAACATGATAAGTGTATGTATACCATTTTAAATGAAAATAATACTACAAAAATAAAGTACTCATCAACAAACTTAAATGAAACCAGCTGGTTCTTAATTCAATAAAACTATGGTTTCCTAAATAAACTTAAGACAAACCAATCTATCCTGTTAACTGTTCATGTGACTACAGACGTGTGTTTTTCATGATAATATAAAGGCTGAAAACAATTCTCACCTGGTTGGTTGGCTGGGTGACGGGTGGTGGATGTTTTGCTTCCACAACAGACGGCTCAGCCTCCCCATTAGTCTGTACAATCTCTGTGGGGCCATTAGAAGCAGTTTTCTCCATAATGGGCATTCGCTCTAAGAGAGCTGGCCTATTGTCAGGGAACAAACAAGGACAAAAGACAGATCAAACTCAACCACTTGAGCTTCTTTTTTTTCCCCTTCTTCTCCCACCAATAAATCTACTCAATGCTACAATGTGCCCGTCACAGATATGAGTAATTTCCTAGTGAAGTGGTTTCACCTCATATGGTCGTATTTCTTGAAAAGCGCATTGTACTCCACAGCTCTCTGCTGAAGCTCCACGTCGATGCTACTGCCATATATTGAGACCACCTTCTTGATTCGGCTAAAGCAAAAAAGGAAAGGTAGAACTGGTTATGAGTAAGACACTTTTTTACTTCGGCAACCAAATATTTTCAAAACATGGATTGTTTTTTAAACACTATAGAGCTTAAAAAAATGAGAGGCAAGTGCTTTATGTATTATGACGCAATGTCTTGTTATTTCTTATTACCAATAATGAACACTCAGACATATTTTGAGTCCACTGAAAACCCCTCCAAACTCTCTCAAAGGAAATGCTGTACTGAATTAAACATGTAAACATCTTAAGATCACGTGACATTAAGTCAAAAGAAAGACTTAGCCACTGTAAGTTTAATAGGACATTACTTACTTTACACTAGTGAAGCGAGTAGACAGCTTCATGATAGCTGTAAGGGCGTAACCCCGGGTCACAGGTGTTGACAGGTTGGACACCAGGAGGCCTTCCAGCACATCCAGAACCTCATCCTCAGTCACCTTTGTTCAAAAAGAAAAGAGTAAAAACACTAAATCTGATGAGCAGGTTATGTCATCTTAAATTTTGTTTTTGTATACTCTGTTGAGATGTTTGTGTACCTGGATGGGCTCCTCCTCTTCACACTGCCCAGACACCAGCAGGTCCCCATACTCTCCTATGCACCAGGATGCTACCTGCACTAGAGGTTGCTACACAACACAGAAATAGAAATCACCCTCTCACACTAGTCTGAAATACAAAGGTTTTGTTATATAATAAATTCTATTAATGTATGCTACAAAAAATAAATAAATAAAAACTATGGAGGCATCATAAATCTAAGCATGACCCAAACAAGAAATGCTCTAACCTGAGAGATGTCATCCAGCAGAGCTTTGTAAAGTCTCTGTACTGTGTAGGCGTGCATCTCCACGCTGTTTGTGATGAGCTGGATGAGGTTAGGAACGGAGTCGTCTCGCACGTAGCTCCCTGCCTGGAAGGATGAGCAGAAACATCAATGAGAAACACGAACAAACTTTATTTACCTGGAGATGTGCTGTAAAACTAAACCTTGGTTGACCACGGAGTTCTGTTACTAGATTTATCTGATTTGTAGTACTCAATGTAATAATAAACTACTATTGAACTAACAACAATTAAAGGACTTTTAAGGCACTTTTTTTACTTACTGTTGTCAGGACTCTCATAATGGTGTCTATGTGCCATCTTTTTGAAGGAGCATATCTGTAACATAAAGAATACACCCATTAGGCCCAGCAATGGACTAAAAATGTAAAAAATGTATTAAATTTACAAAAGTGTCTACTGCTAGGAGATAAATGCTGTCAGAAAATAAAGGTGTCAACAAAGTCTGTCAGACGATGGATCACTCATTGTATCATCATACAGCATTTTAGCGCTGGCCATAAAAAGAAAGACATTTACTAGATTTTCTAATTCATGTCGATACATTTAATGTCTACCAGGCAGTACCAAACCAGAACCTTCCATGCTTAAAGTACAGAAAACACACACAGAAAAAAGAAAGCAAACCCAGAAAACTCTTACAATCAAGCACATGACAAAGTCAGCCAGTATATGTTTTACACTTCAACAAAGTAGCAGTGGCTAAATTTCTAAAGTGTGGTGAAGTCAGTGCCATACTTCTCAGCAGCTAGAAAGACTCCTGATGCACAGTCTGCTTTGAATTCAGGGTCACAGGAGTCCAGGAAGTAGAGCAGCTCTTTCATCATGCCTCTAATGTTGTTGCCGTTCACCAGCGCAAAGCTCAGTTCCATCGCACGTCTAAACAGCAAGAGTAGAGAGGGTCAGGAGAGAAAGAAAAAAAAAGGCAAAATACAACATGACATGTTAAGTTA
Source organism: Hemichromis elongatus (assembly GCA_015108515.1). Lineage (NCBI taxonomy): Eukaryota > Metazoa > Chordata > Actinopteri > Cichliformes > Cichlidae > Hemichromis > Hemichromis elongatus. The sequence continues at coordinate 98,156 of VUQR01018177.1, read as the reverse complement.
TATGTGTAGTAGTATGACCACTGTGAATCACCTCTTGATGGACACATCCAGGTCTTTTAAACAATCCACAATGGTGCTCCGATGCCTCTGCACTGCATTGTGGTCCGTCTGTACCGTCTTTAGTAGAGATGTCAATGCCACATATCTGTCCATTAAAGAAATGTTAAAAAGGTTTTAATGAAACTTTAGATGAATCTATGGCTTCTAGATAAAAATACTTCAGGAAAATTCTTACCTTATATTTTTGTCATTGTTAAGAAGGAAGCGCCCTAATATGTTAATGGCCAAGACCTATATGAAAGAAAAAAAGCATTCAGATGAGTTAAAATTTACGAAAAAAAAATTTGCATAATCTTTTCCTAAAATTAACTCACCCTCAGTCCACTTTCAGACTTGATGTCCATTATAGTCAGTACAGTCTCGTACAGGATCGCATTGCCTACATTTTTACTTGTCTCTGTGTTTGTAGCAACCTGCAAGTATACACACAGTGGATTTGTCAGAACAACACTTAATCTGTGAGGACTTAAATCTAAGCAATTTTTTTTCAATTCCAACCTGTGCAAGAATGTCATTCATTGCCTCACTGGAGTCGTCATCACCCTTGCCTAAAATTCGCAGTAGTCTCAATATCCGCACCTAAGAAAAAAAAGAAGCAGCAGTCCTGTCAAATGTGATTTACTTTACTGTGGCTCACGGGCCGCGCTTTGCTTGCTGCCATTTTGGTTCTTTTGTCCACTTGCACAGCAAAGCCTATTTTAGCTGTACATGAGCAACTGAATGCTTAATGCTGTTTGTAAGACTGACAACTTCTAGTTAAGATCAGCACACATTTAGTACTTTGTTCTGTAAAGTACTTCCCTTGAACTACACTCATTGGACACTTTATCAGGTACACAGATTCAAATCAATGCATTTGTGGTCAAGACAACCTGCTGAAATTCATAACAAGTGTGATAATGAGGAAGAAATAACTATGAACCTGGTTGCTGGAGCCAGCCTGGTAGAGTATTTTAGAAACTGATCTACTCAGATTTCCCCACACAAACTTCCCTAGGACTTACAGAGAATGATTTAAAAAACAAAACAAAACAAAAAAACAGAAAATCCAGTGAGCTATAATGCGCTAGGTAAAAATGTCTTGCTGATACCGGAATTCAGACGAGAATGGCTAGACATGCCAGGCAACAGTAATTTAAATTACTACTTGTTTTAGATTCCAAACACACCAATGATCTCTAAATATGTCAAACCTTAAAGCAAATAGGCTACAGAAGCAGAAAAAACACACTGGGGGAGTCAATTGTGTCGGCTAAAAACAGGAAACTGGGGCTACAATTTGCACAGGCTCACCAAAATGTTACCAGTTTGGCCAGTCTTGATTTTTACTGATATTCGGATGGGATCAGATTTTAAAATGGTACGAAAGCATGGATCCATCACGGCTTGGATCAACAGTTTAGGCTGCTGCTGCTGCAACTGGTGTAATGGTGTGGGGAATAGGTACACTTTACACCCCTGAGTACTAACTGAAAATTTTTTTTAAAATGCCACAGCTTAGCTGAGCATTGTTGCTGACCATGACCGTCCCTATATGACCACAGTGTAGTCATCATCTGATGGACTCTTGTGTTTCCAGCATGTTGTAGAATATGTCCAATGAAGAATTAAGACAGTTCTGAAGGCAAAATGGTAGTAGCCAGGCGTACCTAATAAAGAGTGCATTGAGTCTAAATCCTAATGATGGTCACAGTCATCTAATGACGGCTGCTAACTGATGTACTGGGTAACTGTATCATGAAAAAAAGTGAGATTTACCTGCAGGAAAGGGTCACTTATGCCTGACACATCATGCTCGGGAGAGTATCCAGACATTATTAGGTTCTTCAGGATTCTCACCAACTGTGGAACAAGCTACAAAAAACAGAAACAAGAAGAGATGTCACAATATTTCGTTAGGCTCTCTGAAATATGATTCTTTAAATCATTAATGTGTGTAACACTGCTCTTAATGTTTGAAGTTAATGATTTCTCAGTTAAAGCAGTAAGTTCTTATGAAATGCAAAGGAGTTGGGATTCTTGTTTATTGATGCCAAGCAATATGATTAAAACATGACTAATTGAGATTTTGAAATCAAAAACTTGACTGTACAAATGTATTGGGTTAGAACATTTGGCTTTGAGAGAAAAATAAACTGCATACACACTGCTATGATTTTGAGCATGGCTAAGCAAACACTAGTTTTAAATTGATTCTAACATAAAGTGCATCAAAGCAGGAAACATCTTATAAGATTAATATAATCTATTCTACATAGTTTCAGTTTTTCAGGGCTAAAAAAAACAAAACAGAAAAACAAAAACAATAAAAACTGCATCAAAATATGACAGTTTGGGAAACAGTTTGGCATCTTATGAAGCACTAAATCAGAATACTGGGTTCCGTTTTCAGCATGCCTAGTAGTGATAGGCATGGGATGCATTTACTTTTGTGGTTCACTGGAGGGCAGCCAGAACTAAAACTGATGTACAGGAAGAATTAAAAACTGCTGTGCAGGGAAATTCGAAATTAACGCTCCATGGGCAGCTTACAACACCAACTGTACAGTGATAGCCAAAACCAATAGAGGCAGTTAAGCTAACTAACAAGTTCACAGACAGCGAAGTTAACTAGCAGTAGTTGGCTATTTTGACTTGGCAGAGGTGTTCTTAGTAAGGTGAAGAGTGTAACAACTGAGGGGTGACTGTGATGACAGTTTGGTATCACTGATCTGCCTTAAAGGTGTAAATAGAGGTGTCTTCAGCCAGGTCACGTAGTGGTGTGATATGCCATACTGTGTGTTTCATCTCCTTCAAGGAACAGAAATCATAGACGTAAAACTTTGCAGTACAGTACATGCAAGCCCAGTTTTTGGATATTCTTAAAAATTAAGGTGAGAAGCTTGCAGCATGTAAATAAAACAGTTCTGAGATGACAAGAACTTTTTGATTTCCAGTTTTACTTTCATGCCGTTTTGCTACATCAAGCTTTCCAGGCCATAATCACTTGACAAGATCTTGTTCGCAAAAGGTATGACAAGAAAAAAGCAAATCCAAACACAGAGTAGGATATTAAAAGGAAATTTAAAATAGAAGACTCTCAGTTTGTTCTTAACATGACATCCCAGTGCGACTTTTGCCAAACTCTTTCTCAAAAGTCAAAAATAGCTCTTCACAGTTATGCCAGCCTAAGAAAGTTAGTGATGTCACAAAACAAGCTTCCAAGCCTTCTTGCAGTGACATTTGGTGAAAACATTGTTCACTGGTGACAACACCTGTGGTAATTATGTGAAAACACACCTCCCTGACTGCCTCTAAATAGACAGTGATCAAATGAGTATCATATTTGGCAAATAAATTCAAAAACATTCAAAACAATAGTGAGAAATGTATCTGACAAATGGACCAAGAACTCTTTATAATATTAAAAAACACCGACAGTAACGATCACCGTACAAGTTAAAAAAATTAAAAAAAATTCTAAATTAAAACACAACATGACATTACTGAACACAAATCTGGTTACATCTGAGGTGACTGTGAGGAGTGATTACTATTTACAGCATGCACCAGCTATGAGATCAGAATGTACTCTTACCTTCTCATTCTAACACAATGCAGGAATTGTAACAAAGACAAATGACAGAAAAAATATGAGGTAGATGTTAGGGAGGGGAAAACTGGAAATCATTCACTTTCAGAGAGCTTAAAAATAATGTTCAGATCATGAGCCTGAGGATTGGGGTCTCTGGCATAGTTTTGTTACACCTAGAGAGGGAAAGGTACAGCAGCAGTTGAAATACAAGAGGAAAAGACAGTGGTAGGAGATAAAAAGACTAAGACATACTCTGAATGTAGAGGAAACCTCTAGCGCATTCCAAACCTCAAACAGTTTAATATGTTTGTCTAGCTTAGCTACAACAAAAGAAAAAGTGTAGGTAAAGGAAGAATGAAATGTGACGTGGGCTTAAGACAAATGCATAAGTAACTTGTTTAAGCTCATTTAGAAAAAATAATCTGTACCTTTCTGAAGTGGGCCAGCATGTCAGGACTTCTTTCACACATCTCAGTGAGGAGGACAACTGATGTATGGAGAACACCTGGGGGGACAGACGATGACAGGATGACACTACTTTTAAGGAAAATGCTAGCATGACTCGTTTTGCTCTACCAATCACCCATTTATTACTACTACAAAAAAAAAAGTATTTAAACACTTTGATGGACAGTGAGCAGTCACACAGAGACTCAAGTCAGATTTAGAAAAATATGCCATATATGGTAACTGTAACATCTGACAGCAACATGCCTGACTTGAAAATATCCAGCAGGCTAATCATTCCCTTTTGACCTTATATTATTGCTACAAGGCTGAAAACTAATTTTAAGGACATCAGTGAAAAAAAAGCAGTGGCGGCTTTGTTTTCAAGCCACACAGTTGTAAATATGTCACATTATAAAAATAAACGTTGCAAAGTTAGAAACTGGTCACATTATTGATTAGACTGGGTGCAGGCAACATTCAGACACATGGTCTGTTAACGATATGCATGATTGTGGTTGCATAGGAAAGTCCACATTAACAATTCCTGACATTGTTTTGTGCCTGTATATATCCAATACAGGGCAGTAACTTATAAAAATACAACTGCATAATGAGAAGCAAACATTACTGCACTGCCACAAAATGTTAAAGAACAACAACTTATTTCAACTATTAAAGACAACAACAAAAAACTCAAACAACTTTTCCTTTGACATATCCTCTATATGATGCAATACACAAGCCCCTGGAGTATCTGACAGACTCATTAATTCCACTACCCTCTGCAAAGGACGATGGAGAAAGGGCATCAGCTGCCCAGCTGTTATGAACAGACCAATATGAGTGGCAGTAAAGAGGACACACTGTGTTTTTGTGTAGGACATTTGGCTATGAGCCAGCAACTGCATCCTGACAAACCATTTACACTTACCGTGGTTCTTCTCGCTCAGCAGGTTTTTTGTTGCTGGAAGGAACATTTCCATGAGTTCTGGGACCTTCCTGATGACATGTACAGCGCACAAAGCTGCCTGTAGACAAATATCCAAATATTTAAATAAGATATGCTGAAGCCTTTTACATAATCTCTCCTTTTTTTGAGTGTTGGGTGTGGTGTTAAGTTCTTAGCACACATACCTACCTTTCACCCCCAACACATTATTAAAGTAACAGTAGTAGACATTTAAAACATGACAAGAGTAAAGCTCACCTTTTTCCTCAAGTAGGAGTTGGACGTTTTGAGCAGCTTCTCGACCTCTCCTGCCAGGTCACGACACATTTCTGAAGAACCCATGCAGCCTAAAGTACACAACGCCAAGCCTTGGACATACTGTGTGCTGTGATTCAAATCGCTGTTGGGGGAGAAAAGAGTAAAGTAAGTCACGGAAACAAAGAACCACTTTATATGCTGCTTTATAACACGTCACAATCTTATGAAGACTTCTAAGGTAGTAGACAAAGAAGGTTTTTCAACTGTGTATTTTAAGTCCTGGACTAAAACTGCATTGTTATTTTATATATATTTAAAATTGTGTGTGTGTGTGTGTGTGTGTCTTAACCTAGTGTAGCCTCCACTTACTTCTTAATGCAATTTGTCATTAGGAGATGGACATCTTGCCTCTCGTCCAAAAGCAGCATAGCTCCTAAATAACCTATTCGTTTGTCAGTGAACTTCTGGGATGCAATCAGCTTCAGACACTCCAACTAAAAGGAAACAGCGTGTCACCAAACTATTCAGAGGTGCAAACTTAAAACTCCTTGTATACATACTGCCCTCCCAGCATAACCAAACATACCTGTCCAAAGTGCGCTGGGTAGCCCAACATGTGCATATAAAGCAACTTTGCGACATTTCTGCAACGGTATGTATTGTCTTCCTCTCTGAAGGACGAGCGGATAGCAGCACACTCTTTCTGGATCATCTCACGCTCCTCTGCCTGGGTCCGTGCTGTCCGGATAGTCCGGATCAGCTCCCGCAGTCTGATCGGAGCTGGCATTCTCTGGAAAACACAAAGAAAGGAAACCAGTTGGTATCAGAAAACACTAAACTAACACAGAAAAGCTGTTCTAAAATTTAAGACAAATATAGAACTCTCCAATCTGCAGCATGGTATGTCACTTTTTTTTTTACCTAAAATATGACAACGTATACTAGAACCCAATAAAGGACTTCAGCTGCTGTGCATGTAGGCAGAAAAGTAGGTTTTACAGGTACTGAGCAACAGTCTAGACTTGTTCGCTGAAACTACAATAACAAATTTTACTTGGGATAACAGGTATTTGTCAGCTTTCCAGTAAAACAGACCATTTTTTTAAAGATTCCATGTTGAGTAAGATTTGACTTTAGGTGGAAACTATATTTCAATTGTTTAGAACTTAAAAAATAAATATATAAAAATAAAAGCGCAAAGGCAAAGCAAAAATCCTCGCACAAAGAAGCTTCTAAGCAAACACAAACTCCAGAAAGATGTTTAAAAATTTATGAAGGCACATGCTTGCTTGAAAATCAACTTTCACATGTTTGCATCTACCAATTACCCAAAACTACTCTTTATAAAAACAGATCCAAGAGCTACAAAGATGAAAACATGAACTGCATGTTAAACAAACTCTTCGAAGAGGCAAATCTAACACTAATACGAATATTAAAATAAAACTGAGCCAATGCAACATTTCAAATTTGGTGCCTAGCAAAAGATTTTGCCATCCCCCAGAGGAGAATCACCAGGATATTAGCCATACCTTATTAAGCACACTTTCATTTTATACAAACACAGAATACCCTTTTTTTGGCAGGTTTGAGATTTTTTTTTAACATGTTGGGAGAGAGCTATTCTCATCTGTACCAGTGAGTAAATCATCTTAAATGACCAGAGTTTAATGATTACTACAGCACAAAGACTGGGAGCAAAGCCAGTTCAGTTTATTTAATATGGAGCCCAGCAAATGTCAGGTTGTTGGAGCAGACATTTTAGAGAACATTTAAATTTCAAGTTTTTAACTTGGTTTATTCAGGTAATTTTTCTAATGACCACACATTTCTAAACATCCACCTTAATTTTAACTATCAAATAAACTGGAAAGTTATTAGTTGTGGTTTTTTACTGAGCAATAGGTGCATTTTCTCGCCCATCTACTGGAAAGCTTTTAACTGGTAGTATGCCGGACATAATTAAGCTGTTAGTGCAACAGAAATGATGGTAATTACTGGATGAGCAAAGCCATAACTCTATCCAACTCCAGCTACGCAATGCTGAACTGGGAACATAATGTACATATGAACCAGAGCAAAGAGCTGATGGCATAGCAGATCCACAGCATTTTTCAGGAACAATCTCAGGGACCCATAATAATCACTGCATTGGTTGTCTTGCACACAAACAGTGACTTTATCACAGTTCCATACCATTTATGCCAGCACTGAGGGCGTAAGTACTTGATGCAATATTCCACTGAACAAAACATGTTGCCAGAGGCATGCATGCAGGCACCACTCCTGTTGCCCAGACAAAACCTTCACATCAGCACTGGTGCAGGAGAAGTCGCCAAAATCGGAAGCAAAGAAATGGTTGAGTTTTACCTTTTTTGCTCCAAAGTTTTTTGAAGACAAGACTCATTTTTCTCTCGCTCTCTTTTAAAGCCTCATTTACACTGATGCACCACCCCTCTGTATAATCTGTAAACGAGCTTCTGTACTGATACGATATTATATTACTGGTTAAAAAAACAAACAAAAAAATAAACAAAAAAAACACATGATCGTTGATTTGTGTTTTCAACCCTGGAGCTACAGAAACAGAGGTGCATGACCTGCCAAAACACAAAAGCACGGTTTGCGCCAGCAGATGTGACGACACTTTTGGCCTGCACCGCTGTTGCAGAAGGTGAGAACAGCAAGCTTAATGAGCCAGTCAGTGATGTAAATGTGGGACTGCATCGATTAGTGCTTTATAAAAGAATGTCTATCACCTTAACTGAGTAGTATTCAGTATAAAAATATGGTTAGAAGTCACAGGCGGTTGATAAGCGATTCCTAAAGTGTGGGGCCAGGGACCGCTGCTAGGCTGTGAAAGTGCTGCAGGTGGACTACAGTAATAACAAGTACATGAATTAATTTAATTTCTACTTAGGTTTGTGTCCGAGTGGAAGGTTTGTCACACATTAGCCTGCATGTGACTGGTGAGCATTACTAATTTATAGCCAACAGCCTCTCTGGTTTTTGATTGGATTGAAGATTTGAGATTGGCAGGGCCACAGCACTCTTGACTTTGGGCTGATGTAGAAAACCACAAGGATTTTATTAACATTCACAAAACAAAAATGATTATATTTTTGTTGCATAAACAATCTCATATCAATGGAAAAAAAACAAGTTTTATAAAGTATTGACACAAAGTAATTTTACGTATATTTTCATTCATTTTGTAGTCGAGACACAATTTATCCCTCGGGGGCGAATACTGCTGTCGTGATAAATATTTGAGAAAAACTCAAAATCAAAAAAGTTTTTGACCTTCTTCCCCCTCAAAGATTTTAATGAACCATAAGTGACACTGTATGAAACAAGAAAACAGATCGATCCTTTGGCTCTGTTAAACCACTACATGAACACAAAGAAACACAAGCCGCCGTCATGTCTTATGGAAATCTTATGTTTTGAGTGTAACAAAAAAAAAAAAAAGTACAATCTCTAACCGTTTAGAACGAGCTTTTATGTATCCAAATACAGACTTTACTTTTACAATTCATTTACAATTCATTGGCCAGTATTAAGTGCAAGCTAGAATATTTTCGTCATAATGAATAAAGGGGGGGGGGGGGGGCTTTTAAAATT
>VUQR01018177.1:67997-78349 GCA_015108515.1 Hemichromis elongatus | reverse complement strand
CAGAACCATAGCGGTGGGGGGATGGGTATCTCTCAAACATCAATCATTGGCTATGCGCCGAGAAGCCAGCCTGTTGTAGTAGTTCACAGTTCAATACTCGGACCCACTCTAACGAATGCTTGGATTTCTGTGGGAAAAGTGCCCAAACTGTGTTCACATACCAACTTCTCACAAGTAGCCAAATGACTAGCTTTAAGATTATACTTCTGTCTTCTCCACGCACACACACGCACACACAAAATAAAAGAGAAAGTGTGTGTCTGTGCACCGTGCATAGTACCTCGGGATTGTGATGAAGGTTGTAATTACTTCTGCCAGTCTCAGGTAACTGAAGTCAGGACCTCTCTCTCTCCCATCTTCTGGTCTGTGTAAATGGAGAGGGAGCACACAAGAGAAGAAAATTGGATTTTAAGCTATCATTAATTTTCGCTATCTCAAGTGGTGATGTTCCTATGTGTGAATGCCAGAGGAGTTTTCACCAAGACTGCATCCAAAGGAGCAGTGCTGGCAGTTGAATGAACGTTTGTGGAGTCCAGTGTATTAAGAAAAAAAGTGAAGGGATTGTATCGCATCCTGCAGCCAAAAAGAGCCACTGTGTACAATAAAGTGTGGCATCGCAGCAAGTGAAATGAGCTACATATGGGCTGTCATGGTGCAAAGCATTATCCTCCCCCTCAGAGCTGATGGTAAAGATATAGAAGTAGTCAGAGCTCCGTATATAAGCAGGGAGGACAGAGGGTGAGCCAGGCTGTTCAATGTGTGGGTGGTACTGAAGGAGAGAGAAAAACGGAGCAGCTAGGCAGTTAGCTGGAGGATAACAGTGCAGGCTGCTACCCCCGTGGGACTGCAGCATGGCTGTCGGAACAGCTAGCATGTATCTGTGAGTGTATATGTGTGTTTAATAAAAAAAAGTGGGGGGTTGGGATGCTAGTGAAGTAAATGTGCGTGCATATATGCAACTGGGCTTGTCTCGCTGCTTTTGTATGAATCTGCTTACAAGTTCTCCTCAAGCTGTTTGCACCCCCCAGAGTTTTAAGAAAAAGGTAGAATGGTTTCAATAATTTATTCTCTGGGACAGCTTTCTATCTGTTTTGCAATGATTATATGTTTTTGTTTTCATTAGCATGTTATATTTCTGCAGTAATCAAGATTTTTTTACATTTTAATTTGATAGTGCTAGTCCACATTAAGTATGATCAAAACAAGGAGCTTCAGCTATATGTGAAACCACTTCTATTAAAAGATTTAAAGATTTATACCTTCTTGCAATAGATTACAGCAGCAGATGCTGTAACAAAGTTGCTATGGAGATAAGGCTTTCACATGCTAGGTACAATGTATGGGTAGAGACACGGCTTCTGTACTAAAACTCTTTATTTTTATTTTTTTAAACCATGTTTATCCCCACGCTAAACATAAGAGGATCTGCTCATTTGAAAAGGAATTAGTTGCCTAAAATTGTTTTGTTTTTGTGCCCAAGGCAGGACAAAATTTCAAGGTATACCTATTAAAGAAGCCTCATTTGGAATATCATCAGTTCTTCTGATTGTGCAGTCCGATGAAGGTACTTTTGAGCATAATGCCTATAGTTCTGATGTGGGGAAATTGTGGATTTTTCCTTATCAGATTCTTTCATACACAATCCAACAGGCAGTCTTGTTGCCCCTGGTTCTGATCCAACATCTGCTGAAGTGGAGACAATTTCTCTCTGAAGGAATGTCAGGATTCCAGGCGCCTTTATAGCTTCCTTAGCACCTTGTTGGCATTTTTAACTCCTCCCAACAACAGCTGCAGTCGGGCTGAAGGCCAGTGACGGTCAGTCATGGCTTTTTAATATTAAACTGCACACAAATTACAATTGCAGGAGCATCAAGGCACACTATTATGGCCCAAGATTTTGAGGCATAGAACTAGATTATAGTAGTAATTGCCCTCTGTACAAGACTAATGTTCTATCAAAGTCCAGCAGATGTTTGGGACACGTCTTCGTTTGTGTTTCTCAGCATTTTCAGGTGTTGTGGCTTTTTCCTTACGATACACCCTGTACTGGGGCAGGTCCACCACAGACTGATCAGATCTGGGTGTGTGTGTCCCTAACATCTTGGGGCATAGCTGGGGTCTTTCCTCCTCATCCACAGCCATTGACTGCAGTGCTCAGCAATCCCCAGAATCACATTGAAAGTGGGGCTGTGCATCTCCAACTGTTTAATAAGTTTAACAATGGAATGCGAAACTGTTGCTCTCCAGTCTCAATGCTCTGCATCCGATTTCAGCTGAGTGGATCGCGGCTTTTTCCCCATGGTACTTTTAATTCTATAAAGTAGACAATACGGAGAGTGTTGGACCAAAGTACCAGATCTGATCTTTTGGCGGAAGTAACTTTTTCTGATGGTATTATAAGCTGTTGACCTGTATCAAAGAACATTTTCTAGTAACAACCTCCTTCAAAAGTCTGTTCCTGGTCAGTGATGGAGGGTATTTTTGTCATTGTTTTTGGAGTGGCAGTGGTGGCTGCTCTTTTGGCCATGATAGACAGAGATTTCAGCACCTGGTTATGTCTCTAAGTATTTGATTGAAGTCATGATGATGAGTGTGGCTAGATTTGAACACAAAGGGTGGCAAGATCTTCACCCATTTGCTGGTGGATGAAGGAGAGATGTCATATGTTGCTTTAAATTAGAAACTCATTCTACTTGCCCATCTTTCCAGTTGATTTTCCCTTTATTCAATGTTTCCTACTTCATCCACTGTCGCTGTTGGGCTTGTAAGATTAGCAAATCTTCTGCCACTGGAGTTCCACAAGGGTCTATCTGGAAATAGGCACAGCCCTACTCTTCTTTGCTGAACATAGTTTACAATCTTAGCATAATGGAGTGCTGATTTAGCCTGTAGTGCAGCTTCTGTTGGTGTCCATTTCCAACCTGTTGTTAATACTGGCATGACAGGTCTTATGGTTGTGTCTCAAGACTATGAGATGGTCAACTCCAGTCTTGTCTTGAAGCCTAGTTTGAAAGAGCTTGTTGGCTTTTTCTAAATGTACCACAAGTGAGAAAGTCAACTTTTCAAGAATCTTACTGACAGTCCTGCTACTATCTCTTATCTCCAGGGCCATTCCACAATTCAAGCATCACAGGACTCCAGCACACTATTAACATGGATGGCAGAGACGAATTCACAGAGGACAGTGAATGCTGCAGCAACAACTCCCAGGAAGTCCAAGGGCAGGATAGCTTCTCAGGTACAGGATGGAGGGAAGGGAAGGGTCAGGGAAGGACTGTTGGACTCTGTAGGAATGTCCTTGGAATGAGGGGTGTTGGTGAGAATAAGCCCTGCCCTGTGTTTTGTTGTCTGTCCGTATTGATAGGGCTGTGTTTGCCTCCATAGAAGACAGTGATAGTGACCCTGAAAACCACGGCGAAGACTCGTCCTCTAACACCTCTGCTGACGACCACATGACCACCAAGAGAACGCAGTGCCTCCTACAAGGAGCAGGAGTCAAAGAGGTGAGGGAGCTGCTAATTTAGAGACCTTCATTCTAGTGTTTGTATTGATGGTGCTTTGAATAGCAATAATGTTTATTTCATTCTAACAAATACAAGAAGGAACACAAACAAAGGTCACGGTAAGGTTCTCATAACTGGAAGAGGATTTTATTTATTTCTCACTGTGTACTTCTTTAAAAAGAACTTCTTGGCACATCATCATTTAGTTTGAACACAACTTATGCATTACACCATACTGGTAACTTTGTGGTGTAGAATAAACACACATACAAAACACTGCAGAGATAAAAAGAAAAAAAAAGAAAAATGAAGACAAGTATCTGCCCTCCATCTGTTTATGAAACGTGGTTTATAAAGGAGTGTGTAGGCGTGGGAAGACTTTATCAACTCTCATCCATCAGTCGTGCATGAAAAACAAGTCAATGTGAACCGTAATTTGCATCTAGATGCGCACTCTGTCATGTGCTCCAGTTTTATTATGTTTAGTTAGATTTATACATCTGTGAATTTAAAGCTAATGTGTTGTGCTAGAGGAAATTGCAGATATTTCTCTGGAGTAACCGGAAACATTTTCAGGGTGTTTCTTTCTTAAAAAATAACAATTGACTTGCCAACTTTTGACATTTTTGTTTTACTACTTTGAGATGATAAGAGTAAAACTGATAAATAATCAGTTAAAAGACATCAATCCTGTTGTCAAGGTGAAAATAAATGGTGGGCTACCTGCTCAATACACCTTCACGAGCCATGAAACCTCATGCAGTTACTGAGTCAGCAGAGCGTTGGTGACTTTTATGTACTGCTGTGTAACTTTACATGATCTGCCACCTTCACTGATGAGTGTCTGTGGTTCCTAAAAGCTTTCCTTTTGCAATAATACCACGATCACAGCTGATTGTGACTGCAAGGTAAGAAATTTCATGAACTGACTTGTCCTTGCAACGCTGGTGTCGTTTTACAGCACCACACATGAATTTAGAAAGCTCTGTAGAACAACCTATTCTTTCACAAATGTTTGTAAAGGCAGATGACTGTTTGATTTTATAGACCTTTGGCAATGGTCTGAAAACACCTGGATTCAAAGATGAAGAGGCGTGGCCCAATATTTTTGTTCAGTAGTGCTGTTGGAGTTATTAGACACCCCCAGGTTCAGCCAATATGTTTTCTGCCTGCACCTTCTGTTTGAAAATGTTCTGTGAGTCACATCTGTCTCAGCACACAGTGTGATGTCACTGTCAGTGAGTCACCGGGACTTGTGTGATTTTTGCTCAGTCATACACTCAACACATCATCTTCCACTTGTGAAAATGCTTCAGACCAAAACAAGGCCCCTTTTAGCATGGTGCTTATGTTTTAACTGCCATAATGCAAATAGGAGATTTTAATTCAATAAATAACTCAGAATTCAGATTTGTGATTTACTGCTATAAGATGTTTTCATGTAGGTGTAAAATCATTTGAATGTAGTGTTAGAAGTGCTTTTGAAAAGGATTTAAATGGTTGTTGACTTTCCTCAGGAGAGCGAGGAAGGGGGAGAGCACAGCAACAACTTTGTTTGTCCCCTCTGCACGCTGGATTTCAGCAGCCCAGAGAAGCTCATCTCCCATGTCTACCAGGTGAGAATAACACCGTCTCACCTGCCTTGATCTAGTACAGAACTAAAAGAAGAAGTGCAACTTTCAAACCCGTGTGGCAGCAGCCTATCTGCTCTGCAATCTGTCTACTTTGTCATACAGCTGGATAGTTTTAATTTGATAATGTTTTCTTTTTCTGGATTGTGTGAATAGTGCCACAAGCATTAACTGTAATTGTTTTTGCCGTAATAAATTTGGTTTAGAGTTGTCTCCCAGCCTTTTTCTTATGTAAACTTTGTATAAACTCTGTATGCTGTTTGCACTTATACTACCGTGCATAACAACCACAGCATCAATTATAACTGTAGTTGTTGCAGTCATGAATTTCATAACAAGTTTATAATATATTAAATTTATAATTCCCTTGTTATTTTATCTTTTTGTAAATGTTCTTTGTTTTTTGGGTTTTTTGGTAATCCTTTTCTAAATTCTGAGAATCTCCTGCAATTAAAAGTTATCATATCTTTTAAGTTTGCAGCCTTTTTTTTTTATCTCTGTTTGCTGTCTTTTAACAGCACACGACTGTGATGAGCAACACCAAGAGCTACGTGTGCCCAGTGTGTGGGCGAGCCCTGAGTTCGCCCGGCTCACTTGGACGGCATCTTCTCATCCACTCCGAGGACCGCCTCTCCAACTGCGCTGTCTGTGGTGCACGCTTCACAGACACCAACAACTTTAACAGGTTCAGCTCATCTCTGCTGTAGCTCTCATCTGATCTGATATAATTATACTAACAGGGCTCTGAAGTTTCTGTTTTTATTTAGTGTTTATTATTTAATTATTTGATTTTTCTTTAAAATTTTAAAACAATATCTCATCAGCTATTTAAAATGAGCCTTTTAGTTTTTCTAGTATCTAAACATTGATTCTGGCAGGAGTGTAATGTAGAAACAAAAAAACTACATGCTACTTTTTTTTTAAGCCAAACCTTTTCTTTTGTTGAACCTATGAAAATATAAATTGAGTAAAAAGAAGTCAATTTTTCGCTTTATTACATTATAATAGAATGAGAAAAAGCAAGGGTTTTCCAAGTGTGGGATTAGACAGAATGCAGAACATGAGGGATGAATAAAATTAGTACTGCAATGACAGATTTAATGGAAATAAACTTGTGTGTTGCTTAGCAACTACCATTACATTTCTAATTTAAACAGCACTGACAAGGTCAGGACGCATAGTAGAAGGAGAAGCAGTGTGAAATGATAAAAAGCAGAGAAGAGAAAAGTCATGAGGCATTGCAGTTGGCAGAAGCATTTGCTGCTAAGTTTAGAAAAACAAAACATAAATACTTGTTATTCTAAAGAGAGACAAATAAATGCGTATCTTAGATGTACGTGGAAAAGCTGTTTCATGTTGTTCCAGCCGGCTACAATAAAGTGACATAACCAGCATCTGGCACACAGTGTCATCTGAACAGTCACCTCCTCTGAGGCTGTTAACAGCCTGTTAAACTTCTCTCCAGATAGCTAGCCAGAGTTCATTCGACACATGGCCCTCATCTGTGAACCAAAAAAGTTTGGGAAACGACCAACACAGAATGAATCATCTCTTCTCATTTCAGCAAAGTGGTTTCAAGTCATGTCAATCATTGCAGCTTGACAGAAGCTTAATTTTACTGTTGCCTAAAAATATATGACCATACGGGCCAGGCTAACAAAAATTCAAGGCAAAAACAATGCCTGTCAGTCTGATGTATGAAGCCTTTATTGCAGGCTGGTGGAAAAAAAAAATCCCTGTAGGGTGAAATCTCAGATTTCAGACTGCTCTGAACACTTTTTTTTCCTGCTTTGTGTATTGAAGCGAGAGAGTACGTCACAGATATCGTGATCTCAGCCACACTTTGGCTGTGTGCACAGAAGCTCCACCCATCTTATGTTCAAAACTCAGAAGGTTTGTTTATAGGGACGGTGAGAGAGCTAAAAGCATTTTACTGAGACACAGTATAATATGAATACATTTATTTTTAACAGGAAACAAATCTACTCAAGTGTTACAGTTTGGAGCTGGAAAGGCTCTATGATCCCTACATTAAAGATTTAGACAGGAGCAAGCCTTCTATCAGGGATCTAATGCTTCTGTGGAAGAGTCCAGACCAAAAAAAGAGGATGTTTACCTAATTCATGTATCCTGTCCTAGGGAGAAGCTTAAAGACGTCCTTGACACAACTAGGATGGATTTGACTGGGGGAAGGGATGCCTGTTCCATGTCCCATTCCCTCTCCAGCAGCCCCATGAGCAGCCCTGGCCCCTGCACTGACTCCTGCCAAGGACCAGGCCCCAGTCCCAGTTCGTGTCAGGGTCCTTGCCCGTGCCAAGCAACTAACACTAATCCTAACCTATGTCAAGCCCAACGTTCCTGCCAAGGACAGGGTCACATCTCAAGCCAGTGTCAAGGCCCCAGACCATGTCATGGATCAGGACCGTGCACGGGCTCCGATCAGGGACCCACGTTTCCCTCACTGCCCGATAGTCTCCTCTCTGAAGGACCATCTCTTGCCTCAATCCCTGATGCACTCAACTCCTCGTCTTCAGGCCTTCCTCCTATCCCTGACATCCTGAGCCCTATGCCGGTGTATCCCGCTGGAGTACTGCTGGTGTGCAACAGCTGCGTGGCCTATCAGCAGCTAGTGGCAGCCCAGTCACCGATGCGAAAATGGGCTCTGCGTCGGAAGAACGAGCCCTTGGAGGCCCGATTGCAGCGTCTGGAGCGTGAGCGCACGGCAAAGAAGAACAAGCGGGCGTGTGAGACGGAAGAGGAGAGGGAGCTGAGGCGACTGCGGGACCGTGAGGCCAAGCGCATGCAGAGGATGCAGGAAACGGAGGAGCAGCGGGCACGCAGGCTGCAGAGGGACAGGGAGGCCATGCGATTAAAGAGGGCCAACGAGACACCAGAGAAAAGGCAGGCCAGGCTGATCCGGGAGAGGGAGGCAAAGAGGATCAAGCGACGGCTGGAGAAGATTGACCCTGCTCTGAGGACACAGATAGAGCACGATCCTGCCGCCATGGCTGCCCTCACAGCAGACATGAGTCTCTTCCAGTTCCCCTGCCCTATGCCTGTCCCTTCCATTGATAATGGTCTATTCATGAAGCTGCCCTAATGGGTCCAGGCTACTCGGGTGAGGGCAGAAACCAGTTGGCTTCTTGCAGCATCATTAACCTCTGCACTGCGCCATCAGGCTGCCTTGGTCACAGTGAACCATTCCTAGCTGGATTCATCCCAGCTCGATCTGCGTCGAACGGCCTCGCACACAAGCTGCTTTGTTAAATACAACAAAAACTTCTTCAATGTCTTTTTTTTAAACAGCATAGAAAACCTTGGGAACAGGGATGAGAATGTTTCTTATTGTATGGATGATAACATAAGAGCATATTGTAAAGAGATTTTTATCTGTTCCATCAGTGGACTAGCAGATTTAACACAGTTCATACTCATAGGAGCAGTTACCCTTCCTTTGAGGGGAAAAAAATCATTTGCACATGGACCTTCAATGACAGGAGAGGGGATTTTGTAGCCACAGTCCCCCCTCCTTTCTGGTCCACTCCGCCAGCCCAGTGACTCTGATTTCCAGGTAGCTACACCTCTCTCTTCAAGCTGCTACCGTGGGTCCCTGGGAAGTTCCTGTTCAGTCAAACTACTACCTCAGCTGGCGCCGTGGTCGCGCCCTCTGTCCTGTGGCTTACTGCGTTCCAACTCCAAGCTTCCAAAGCTATATATGTACTGTACACTACTACCAAGGATGCAGGTCATTTTTGTTTTGTTTTCTATACATTGTTATGTTCGTATTTATCTTTCAGGCACTTTAATAGGACACACACATTCACAAGTGATTTAAAAACAAGCAGTGTTCAATTTTATGGATTCTTAGCCAATAAAGTTTGAATGAATGTCCTATTGAACGTGCCCAGTGTTGAGCTACATTCCTCTCATCTCCTGAGTTTTACATCTCAATGCAGTCCAACTTTTTACATTCTCTTTGCCAAGATACGACTCTCGCGTCTTTACACTCCGAACATTTTTGCCAATGTCGTTTATATTTTGACTTTCTGTTACAGAGGTTTTCTCTGGCTCTTAAAAAAAAAAAGTAAAGTCAAAAGTCTGTGCTGCTGTTATTGTACTGTAAAATACATTAGTTACCTCTTTATATGTCTGGGCTCATTGCATTGAGGAACATTCTAATAAATTGTTTCTGTAAGTGGTCGCAACAGTACACAACACATTACGAGTTGACCTCAGAATTTGTCGCATTACTTGAATTCTGCCCTAAAAGATGCGTTTGTTTTCCTCATGAGCGCGTTCCGACACATAGGTGGGATTTTACTGTCATACTGGGAATCGTAGATGGATAATGCAACCTCTGCTTTGTGCAATTTGTGTAGCATCCACACGCTTTAAGGCTGCAGTACCTTCAAGATGTGTAAACAGTACCACTTAAATTATGTTTTATATCTGCAAGTCACTTTTATTGAGTCACACAACAAGTGGAAATTGTTCAAAACCCTTTTTTTTTTGTTTCCTTCATCTGTTACTGAGCACTGGGGCTAACTTCATGGCACATACAGCCCATACTAGGAGATTCATTAACCTCATTCCAGCACATATTTATGCAATATGATGTGAATATATATATATATATTATTATTTTCTTGTAAAAGTGTTTTGGGGTGTTTTGTTGGTATACAAAATGTTCAAATTAGAGGCCATGGTTGAATAACCCCTGTTTAATTTCCTGCCTGTTACCTCCACTTCTTCTTGTCTTTGCTTATCCAGATGCAAACATTTTACAGTGTCAAATGAGCAGTTTCAGAAGTACTCTTTAAAGAAGAACGAGCAGCGGTTCTGTTTGAGTCACTCCTAGACAAGCCACAACCCACCTGGCTGTTAGTTCCAGCAGGTTTAATGAAGAGAAAACAAAAAAGGAAGAAAAAAAAAAAGGAGTTTTGGTTTTATCCTCAGAGGCTTTTTCTAGGAGTGCATCAAACCTCTATGCAACAGATGTTATTTATTAAAGGATATTAATTCACTTTTCACTGAAACTATGCAGAATGCGACCTCAATTTTAAACAGACTTCAAAGCAAACAGTTCAGCTACTCAGGCAGTTTAACTCAGAGGGCTCAGAGCCTGGATACGGCACCCCAGTCCATAAGAATCATTTATAGACCGGTCATGCGATAACAGTTTTAGGCAGTTTTGGGACTTTTAGTAGAGACACTTTTG
>VUQR01018177.1:27572-60301 GCA_015108515.1 Hemichromis elongatus | reverse complement strand
CCCATGAACTCAGCTGGCAGGAGACCGAAAGGTCCGCATCCTTTGGCTGAGTGGCGTTCAAACAAAATCAGAACTTCTCACCAGAGAGACAAAGATCTGGTCAGTTTTTTTGTATATTTTAGGTGTGCAAAATCTCAAACATTCTGAGGATACATTCACACTCTTTTTTTTTTTCTCGCTCTCTCCTTGTCAGACTCATTCTTAATTGTGGCAGTCTCATCTATAGTTGCTACCAAATGTGATGCTACTTCCCTGCATTAGAGCGCCCCTCAATGGACAGTTTGACCTCCTGTGGGATGAAAGAAGGCCTTGTGTGGCTGGAGCTGATTATCTGAGGGCGTGGCCCTTCGTCTCCCTTCATACTGTATCTTCGGAGGCCAGGCGAGGACCAGCGCCTCTGTGAGGCACCTAGTGCAGCCTGCATTGCTCCCATCCCTGCCTCTGCAAAAGCAGAGCCTTCCGTGTGCAAGTGGTAACTGCTCTGGCTCCTTGGATGCTCTCCTGAGGTCCTACTTGGTCTGATGGGCGACTCAGTGCGCCCTACAGCCCCCAGCTGTGTGGCTTCCTCTTTATCAGACAAGTCTTTCTCTCCATCCTTCTGTCTTTCTCTGTGAATGCGGTCCAACCTGAAATGAGATGGTGGCCGTGACTGCTGAGGGGCTGGAGGCCCCATAAGCTGGTGACCAGGTCCTGATGTAGCATTGGCTTTGCTTATAGTCCTGGACAGGTTCTGTTGTTGTTGCGTTTGTGAATGATGGTGCTGGGGTTGCTTCTGTTGTTGTGGAGGAAGCGGTGGCTGCTGCTGCTGCAGGGTGATGGACACACACATGTCACCAACTTGTAGATGATGGCAGGCCAAGCCGTAGAGCTGGGCCGTGCGTTCAGGGCTGCAAGATGACCATCCCTGACCAAAGACAAAGAAGGGGTGCTCCGGAGGCACGTCGATGGTCACTTTGCTCTGCTGCTCCCCCACAGTAAAATGAAGTGACACCAGACCGGGTCTCTGCTGGCTGGCACGGATGTCCATCACCAAGCTGGAGTCGATTTTAAGCCCCCCGCTCACTTCGGCGCTACGCACAAAATCCTGAGTCTGCAGATCCTCCACACGCTTTAGCTCCCCAGTAGCAAGCTGAATAATTGCCCCCTTCATGAAGTGCGATGGGTTGCATGAAGCTGGTGCGGGAGCAAGGCTTGAAGTTAAGGCCTGAGTCACATCTGCTGTAGGCTGGACTGGAGGCTGCGGGAGAGGCTGCTGCTGAGCTGTGATTGGCTCCAACCTTTCGGAGAGGCACACTCTGGCTGAAGAATCAGAGGCTTTAAAGCTTGGGCTAGGGGAGGCCATGGTGGTAGAGGCATGGCTGGCTGAGGCATCATTAGCCTGTCCCGGGTAGTGTTGCTGTGTTTGCTGATGTGGGTGACACTCCAAGGGAATAAGTACCGGTTGCCCATTGGCAAGCATGACAGCGTGGCCTGGCTGTCCTGCTTGCTGCTGGAGGGCGGTGACTTTGTGATCACTGTAACTCGCCGTCTGCATTGCGTATGCAGTTCGGCTGGAAATTACACCTGGACTCTCTCCATGGACATCTCTGGCTCTGTGGCCACCCTGAGAGAGGTTCAAGGGAGCAAAGGAGACCTCTTTCCGTGCTCCGATACCACTTTGGTTAGAGGAAACCAAACGACCAACCACCTGCTGCACCTGAGAGTTGAATAAATAAATGAGTAGTTATTTGAACAACTTCATGGACATCATTTCTAGACCCTTCTTCAAACGTATTCTCTGCTCTGCTTGCCATGTTCAAAGGTGTGATATTTTTTTGTACCAGGTGACACTTGTGCTTCCCTTCAGTGCCTTCAGTGTGCACTTAAAACACAAAACTTAAGCTGTAACATGGAACAATATCACACACTGTCTTAGATCACTCCTGGCTCTTCTTATTTAACTGTTAACTTTGGTTTATTCTTTGTGCCTTAACTTGTAAAGACACATTAAATCATCATTTTACTGTTAGAGGGTACGTTAGAAAGTCATCAGTGTGTCTCACCTCCAGGTCACTGTCCGGAGTGCTGCGCTGACCAGGAGAACTTCTCTCTTCCAGTCTTCGGTTCTGCAGGACTTTGTCTTGGCTGTGCTCCTGTGATGATGAGCTGGATGCAACCTGTGGTAGACGTGCATTTCTGGCAGTGTAGACTGAGTCTGGTACAACCTCTCTGGCTCCCTGCTCTTTGTCCCCTCCATTCATTTCCAATTCATTCTCCTGCTGGGAACTGTGGCAGTCTCTGACGGCAGTGGGACCCCTTGCTCCCTGAGGGTGGCAGAAGACCGGCATCCCTCGGGAGCTAAGCTCTGTTGCAGGCAGGACTCCAACAGTACCAAGGTGCTGCTGGGCAGCTTGCTCTGAGGGCAGCATCAGTGGGACACCACTGGAAGCTGCAACTTTGGCAAAGGTATGAGCAGCCACCTGAGCCTGAGGAGGTGGGGAAACAACACCTTCTTGTATGACAGATGGGTATGGAACAAGGTGGGACACAGTATGGGGCTGCGGGATTGTCCCTGAGGGAGAGATTAATGATCCTGGTACAAAACCAGGAGGGAGCGCATAAGGTACTGCTGCGTAAGGGGAACTGACAAACTGGAGAGAAGAATGAGGGATCTGTGCATAACCAAGAGGGGGATAGGGAATGGCGGGATGATGCTGCAGGAGGGGAGAGTGTACAGTATAGGCAGGAGAAATGTGACTTAACACTGGGTGTAGACTGGTAGGTGAGTAGGTAGCAGATGGAAGGGCCACTTTGTAGAGCATACTGTACTGGTCAACGGGCACTGCTGGTATACTGTCAGAATTATCCACTCCATAATGAAGCCCTGGCTGAGCTCGCAGCCACTCTCCGGAGGGGGTCCCTCCCTGAGTATCACTGCTGGCTCCGCAATTTTGGATGGAAACCACTTCCTCTTGTGCAATACCACCAACAGCACTGCCAGCTCCACTGTTAACCCCTGCAACTGGAACCCCACCTCCCACTGTTCCCCCAGCCCCACTGCTGCTGTTACTTATTGGTAGATCCCTTTTCTTAGGAGGCAGGCACTCCTGATTACGCTCCTGAGCTGGTTTCATTGCTATCCTCAGACCAAGCCAGTAGCTTTACTGTACTGCACAGGAACCAAAACTTGCAAGCCAGTCAGCCCGCACGGGAACCAGTTCTGAAATCACCTGGTTCACCTCTACCAAACCACCTAAAAAGAAAGATACAATAAAATAAGATACATAATACTTTCTCATTACACCAGTGCTTAAAACTTTGATTTGTAGGCTTTATGGTTGGCCACAAGTTGTGTTAGTTTACCCTCAACCACAGAAAGACAACACTAAAGCAAACCTCTTACGGTTTCCTTTTTTTGGTCATTTATATATACTGGTAAAGTCACAATGTTCATATTAAACCAGGTTAGGGTTTTTACAATGACAATGGAAATTATTATTTATTTATATAGCCCATTTATTATATGCAAACTCAATGTGCTTAATACAGAAGACAAAATAAATAAATAAAATCCCTATGTAGGTTTGCATTCGGGAAGTGAAATTAGCAAAATATCATAAAACAATGCGTGAATAAAAAGGTTTTGAGCCAGTCTTTGAATGCATGCACAGTTGTACTTGATCTCAGGTCAGGAGGCAGCTTGTTCCAAAGAACGGGACCAGTGTGAGTACAAAAAATAAATAAATCTCAAGCTTCAGACTACTCCAAACTCTTGGTTTCAAACTAAATTTTCTGCTCTCATCTCTTGTTTGACAAGTTCAATAAGCATAACTTATTATTCAAAGTTCCTCTAGGAGAATCGTAAAAGAAAAATATGGAGCTAGAAATATTAGTCCACTTTAAAAGGTACAGCTATGCTGAGCTAAAAACTAATTTGTTAATCACTGTTGATCATGCCTGTCTGTAGAAGCAAAAATAAACCATTTGACTGAGACAAAAAAAAAAAACTTATGCTGCTTGATATATGCATTAACAGTACATACATAGTACTGATACATGAACACTCATTACTGTTTGTTATGAAAGCTGTATATGAAACTCTAAATATCTTATAACTGACAAATTGTAGTTTACTAACCCATTTTCAAAAATTTAGTATTTTTTTTATATTAACTTTTTTTTACAGTAACATTATAATACAAAAACACCACTGTAAATAAGTGCAATATATGTAATTAACACACTCTCTTTCATGTCTACTTGAGTAGTTTTAAAGTTGGAAATATAACTGTTCCAATGCATATCAGCTATCAGATTTTTGGACATCTCCTAAAAGGCACATTTGCTAATTTAGCACCCATTTAACTTTAAAAAGCTCAGATTAAAAAATAAACAAATAAATAAAAGTCCAGAATACAGACTTCTTTCAGTATAACTATTCAAGAAACAATGTGAAGTTGCATCTAGAAACATCTATTCAACAAATGCTGTTATAAGTCAAGTTTTCTTCCTGTTATCGCTACACTCCAGGGAAATCTGTTTACCGTTAGCTGACTTAGCAAAGTTAGCTAGCTACTAGAAATCCTACTTTTACGGAGAAAGAAGTGACAATGTGACACTTCGCAGTGCAACACCAAGCGTAGCCGACGAGTTTAACTGGTAGCTAATGTTATACGAGGCCATTCGCCTATCGCTATAATTTATCACTGGGAATCAGCCCAGAGGTTCAAGCTAGCCGCACGGCTAAAGCTAAATGAACTGACTCCAGCCCTGCTCGACTCACATCAGCTCATAACTACGATGGCAGCGCGCGGGGAGTCTCTAATAAACGCCCGTGGTTCATCTCGACCTGCACACATACCTCCAAATGTCATCGCGAACAGAAGTTTCTTTATTAAAAAGTTGATATTCGGAGGGGACAATTGAAGTAATCAAGGATCAGGAGTCAAGCCCATTTCGAAGGCCAGCAGAGGCGCTCACCAATGACGTCACTACGTTTACTCCCTTAGATTAGGCGTGCGCTACTACCAGCAGAGCGAAATTTTTATCCTACTTGCACATCAAAATATAATAATACTTTCAATGCTGGGCGCACAGAAACTCAAATTTGCTTTTCTGTCAGATTTACTTCCAGTTTTATTCAAAATAACAACACAACACATCAACGCCAAAAGATCATGGCGTTCAGTCACTTTAATGCACCTAAATATATTACTTATTTTCATTTCAAATTGTTTTATATTGTTTGTTTTGATCAGTGTCTGCATTAGCTTTAGTTTTTGTGACAGTGATGTGACTGAAGTTAAATTTTCAGGGGTACGATCTCAGAGGGTCAAAATAGGTATGGGATACAAAATGCTATTTTATCTACAGTCATGTAGTCATGCAGACATCCCAATCTCAGTAAACATGTGAATCAATACCAGCCGTTTTTCACATATGTGATCAAAATATGAAAAACTAAATATATTTTCTTCCTGTTAGTGTGTCTTATTTCATTTATATAAATACACAATGTTTTTGTAACCTCCAGTTTTTGAGGTTGTCAGTTTTTTTCATACCCACTATTTAGTTTGGATGTTGTGAACTCTAATACCCTCGGTTTAAATTAATTAAATGTACAATATAAAGTGTCACACAGCAGGGGGAGCTGAAGACTTGCACCAAAGAGATTTTATAATTAGGTAGTAACTTCATATTATCTGTAGCATCAGAAAGCTTCCATTTACTTTAGTCATTTTTATACCCTATGTATATTAATATTTACATTTATGCTTCATACTTTTGTTTTGGCACCTTTAATCATTTGATGCAGTAAAGTAGCTGTTTCATTTCACCAAACAGTAGCAGTACATAATCCTGTTGTCCTGAAATTACAATCTGCAGCTTTTTGCACACGAGCTTCTCTGCACATGCAGCAAACATGGAGGTTCTGAAAACCAGGAAGTGTTGCCTGGTTGATAATCCACCTTCGCGTTAAACAAAAGGCATGTGACTGTAGAGTAAAAATATGCAGGTGTGTCCACATTAGCTGGAAACATCTGAAAGGTGCCATCCCCAGTACAAGTCCCAATACAAGCCCTTGCAGGCTCTAAGAAGAAAGACATGTTTTTCAGACATTTCTGCAAACAGTGATATTTCCTGTTCGCATAGATTGCACACGGTTGACTTACTGTGGCATCTGTCAGTGAGATGATACAGTGGAGCGGAACTCTTGTTGATGCTGGTGGTTATACCTGTATTTTTACTACTATGAACTATAAAAAAAATGTCAGCTCTATAAAAAGCAAGCAACGTTTTAGTTTTCAAAAAACAGAAGAAACTTTGTACTGCACTAGTTTAGGCTAACATTACACTGTCTTATGAGTTAGTGTAATGTTTAAATAATCAGTAGTAACAGTGCTACTTCAAGCCCCCTTTGTCCTGCACATTATGTTAACTTTGCTTCTTATCCTGTAAATTTTCAGTTTTCGTGGAAGTCAATGAGGGTATCTCATCAGCTCCATCAGTTATCAATTGTTGTGTTATTTTAATGTAGTTGACTGACGTCCTTCTAAAAGCAATTCATATTACTCTGCAATCATCTCAAAAGGCTCCAAGGTATGCATTAGGGATCTGTTTTCCAAGCTTTACCAGAATCATCGGTCAAACCAACTATCCTCCAGGTTATACTTCTATCAGCATGTTTGGTTTTGCAGAAATTCTCTAAGAAATTTCATGATGATTATATAAAGTCCTCTGTCTATCTGCTATCACAACCCTGGGTCCAGACAACAACAATACTGATCAAAAAACCATTTCAAAAGAGCTCGAGCTGCTTAACAGTAGCATTCATCCCACTAAACAAACCACTGTTGCACGTCACCTGTTGTGATTAGCAATTTCATCCTGAACCAGTATCAATGGTTAAAAATCTCAGCCAAGATAAAAGAGAGACGCTTAGGCTGAAGTGCAGCCTCCTTAGAAGGCTTTGCCCAAATAATAATAGTTTGTTTTGTATTCCAGCTGTACCATTTCACATACTAGTCTCATTGATATAGAAGTACACAAAAATTCAATGCCTCCATGTCAACATACTATTAAGTGTAGTGTAATTAGCGCTATAGATAATAATGTCATTTGAAAACTTAAAGTGTGCCTACCTTTCATCGTTTTATCTCTATCTTTTGATCAACAAATTATGTTTAGGGATATATAACAAATCTATGAATGTAATATACTTAGATAAGTCTTTTTAAATCTATGTATAACTAATCTAACATCTATCATTTTGCATTGATAGATTTTTTTTTCCCCCCATGAATATGAACTTGGGAATTTTTATGTGAGAACAAAAACTTTAAAATTAGCTGTGATAAACAGGTATTATTTTCATGAACATGTCATAGAAAAGCCAGAACACAGTTTCATTTGCAAACTAATGTAATGATTGGTTACTGGTACATATTTAAGCTGTATTTTCCTGACAGGAAAAAAAGAAAGCTTCAGTGCAGTACCTCCAAATTTAACTAAATTTACACAGTTGGTACAAATCGACAGTTTTAAGAATAAGATAAGCAGACAGATTTAGAACAAAGTTACAAAAACGGTCAATCTTCCAAAAAACCCAAACAAAAAAAGGAAAGGCACAGAGGACATCCAGCAGCTGCTGCATCCCTCTTAGAGAACATTTGCATATCTGAATAAATACATCTGCTGTTAATCGATATCAAACGGTGCCACAGAAGAAGCACGGTCATCATACAGCTATACAGCAGAGTGCAACATTGTGAATTAGTGGAAAAAGCACAGCATATAAATATATCTTCATAAAATATAGAGACTAAATCAAGGATAAAAGTTATTTAGTACCATTAATCAAAAATATTAATTGGAAATTTTCAAGCATATACAATATTTATAATATCTGCCAAAAATTATATTTAACAACTGCCTTTAACAAAACTATCCTATATACTGAGTAAACTGTGCAATTAATAGCAGTTGGGAGAGCAGTTTTGCACTCACATTATACACTACAGAAACACCTGAACTAGTTATTGCAGAATAAAACCCTCAACTGATCAATCTAGTGAGATCACTGCAAGTGACAAAGGGTTTGACAATAAACGGCATGTTAACATTTTAAAAAGGAATTACACAGTGATCCTTTAAAGATTTTCACCCACATGCGTCTCCAACAAGTCCCTAGTTCAGCTGGGAGTAAACCGCAAAACAAAGACATTTTTCCATCTTGCCAAGTTAGAGCACACAGTTGCGCGATGAACAGCTGGGCATGTTTAGCACTACATCTTCAGTTCTTTTTTTTTTTTTTTTTTTTTTTCCTCCAAATGCTACCATTCGTCTCTGCACAGTAAATTTATCAGAGAAATGAGGAAGGATACAGTATGCTGAACAGTGTGTGCAGCTCATGCTTTCAGACTTTACATTCTCTACAACTGAACCCCACAATGTCAAAATACCAAGCACATCCATTTATGATACTTTGTAGTATCCAGATGACTTCTTGCTAATGTGCTGCCCTGAAACTGTGTCATGCTCTTTGAGTGCTTAGACTGTTTGATATCTGATTCAGCATTTACCAAACTAGGGACTGGATTGAGTCACAGCCTCTGTCTGTCCCTTTACTTTGAAGAAATAAAAAAAAAAAAAAAATACTATTCATCTATTATTATTCTGAAGAATTTCTCCTTGGTGCCTTACCAGAAGGCCTCTAGACAAGTTTAATAAAACTGCTTTGTAAGAAAAGAGGAAATATCTACCACAGATTGAAGTCCTCACATCTCCATTTCCCCGCAGACTAAAAACAGGCCCTTATTGCTGCTCTAAAAAAATAAAAGTTAATCTAAAGTTAGACCCTGAAATCACACCATTTGCTACCTATCGCAAAACCCCCAAAACAAAAACAACCCTTAAAATATGGGCACTTGTAGCAAACAGCAGTAAGTTTGTGCAAGATGAAAAACGAAAGAAAAAAAAATTACATTCAACCAGGGCAGATCTATTTTTGACGTATAATACCTGTTAGCAGTATTATTTTCTGTTCCTCTTTCTGAAATATAAATTAAAAAAAATAAATCTTCAATTAAATGTCCATGAAGGCACAAGCAACTTGACTACTTGGAAGTCAGTGTTCAGTGAAACGCATCATTGCTGCTGCAACACAAAATGGGCAAATTTTTTATAAAATTACTCCATTTCAGTGAGAAGTCTTATTGACCAATAAGAATCCAAAGAAATAACAATTTAACTCAAAGAACTATCACAAATAGCTCTTTCCATTATTGCTTTAAAACATACAGTAAGTCAGAGGTAAATGTCAGAAAAGGCGTATTAAAAAGCACTCTTTGGGTAGTTCTGATCTGATCTTTCACAGTCATAGAAGAGCTCACGGTAAGGCCAATAATGATGTGCTTAAAAGACTGAATTCCTCAACTGTATTTTTCAGTGCTACAGACATTACTCTAGAAATTACCTCAGATTTGGATGCAGCATCAATGTCGCAAGTTCTAGCTTATAAACAATTCAGTACAAGTCCAAAATGGCATATATTTCTACTTCTCGGTTTAGTTCTTGGTATTTAAGAAAGAGGTAAGAGAAAATAAGATGATTAGTTGTTAGAAAACCTGCTCTAGGCTCAAAAAAGCAAGTCCCACATCTTTAGACGGTGTCATTAGCAAGAGTCTCTGTCGAGAGCCAGATCCTTGCACCATTCAGAAATTTGCTAATGGGAGTCCCTTGGACAGTGCGGCGGGAAAGGTTGCCCGTTGGGGTGAAAGGAAAGGATGATGTAAGGTATTCTGGAGGTGTAGGTGGGTCATAAGGAGAACTCGCTTGAAAATACATCCTCCTTTGGTCTGTAGGGGGTCCACCTGAGCTTGTGAGTGGTGTGGTGCCTGGACTGGATCCCTTATATTGCCTGAGTTGACTCTGCAGTATCTCAATTTCATCAACCAGCTGGGAGAGCTTGTGGTAGGTGGTGACTGGGCCTCCTTTGGAGATGCAGGCTTCAGGGACCCAGCGGAGAAAGAAGAGCTTCCAAAAAGCCATATGAGAGGGAATGAGCAGGGGAATCAGCAGGCCCTGCAGGTCAGCGGGTCGAGAGAACCAGTCCTTGAAGAAGTGCTCAGATGGACTTTCGTCTTTCACTGGCGTCAGCTCAGACTTCAACTCGTTAGCTAGAGAGCTTCGTCGGGTCAGGGTCTCATCCCCAACTTTTACCCCGTTACGCAGATTTGTGGGTGGCCCTCGTAATGTGGAACTATAGGCTTTCTGCTACAGAAAGGGGAAACACTGAGAATTAGACTATTTAGACTCAGGCTGACAGGCAGTACCACAAGGATTCTAAAAGTTACAACTTAAAATGTATATTTTCACTTTAACAATCCACCTACTTTACATTTACTGCAGATATTTCAGAGGACAAAGGTGACTCGATACAAAATTACCTACATGTCCTTTGACTTCTATAAATAAATAGGAGACTAAAGGAAGAGAGACTAGTGCATTTGCATTCTGTGAAACTGTCCCTTCAAATAACAGAAATTCTGTAATCACAATCTGATGGTTACAAAACTGCCACTTTAAAAATATCAACATGTGAACTTGTCAACCTATTAAAAGGCCGTTAAGAAAAAGAAAAGAAAAGAAAAAACATGCACATGAAAATGTGCTAATACGAATCGTAGAAACTGGTGAACCTCAGTGCCTTGCGTACCTTTCGTTTGAAGGTTTTCACTTCACCGTTGTGAACACAGGCAGCTCCTTTGCCTACATACATGGGGTTGTTAAAGAGGGTTTGATCTTTAGTTGAGAACTGCTGTGACCACTCCCAAACTGGAGGGAAATACACAACTTGGTCTTCTCCTTGAGGGATGGCTTTGTGCTTGGCAAAGTCCTGCCGAGTAAAGACAATGTTACCCTGTGACTCTGTACATAATAAGAACTACTATACACAAGTTAAATGTTATTCTCCATTTTTTTGTGCTCTTTCCTGTCAATTATCTGGCATGCACAGAAGGAAATTACAGTCTGCTACATTCAGTGACACATCCTCAAGTTATGCTTTCCTTCTTTCCAAGTCATTATTCCTTTTGGTTTATTCATTTTTTTTACTTTTTATGTTTCAACTTTTGAAACAAACATTTATCTATCCCTCACCATCAAGTGCTGGGCACGCTGCTTGGATGAATTGAACAGGAAAGTACTGAACAGTGGGATCCACATGCTGTCACACAGTACTGTCAGATAGGTCTCTGTGAACTCAAACGCTGCTGGGTACTGGTTCATCATCTGCCACACGCAGTCTAGGAACAGCAGGAACAGTGGGGACTTCACCCATAAAAAACAGAGAGACAAGAATCAGGGGGGACAATTCACATCTCTTGAATAGTTGATGAATTTAACTGAAAAAATTCCAGTACCTCCTCTTTGTCATTTTTCTTCAAGTGGTTACATCTGTCCAAGAAGCGATGGCCAGCCATCACCCACTCCTTCTGCACCAAACTCTGAAAGCCAATGAGGCTGCGATAGCGAGGGTCCAACATGAGCTGCATCAGTGAGGACACTACACAGTTTAGGTCTCGGTCTTCCTCTTCTGTGCAAATGCAGAACAAAGGAGTAATAAGTCACAGATTCTTGTGTGACACTAATACATAAAATGTACAATAATATGCATTTAAAGCTAAATTTAGCTGTAATATAACAAATGATCAACAAAGATAATTCCAGGCAAACTTCACAAATCACCACCCAGGAATGAAGGCTACAGAATAAAGCCTAAGGAGGGTTTACCTTGAAGAATGACAGAGGAATTCCCGCCCTCTAAGTGATAGACCATCTCAGCAGAGTGTTTTAAAAAGGCCCTTTGGTCACAAAAAGGAACAAACATGTTAACTACATTGATATTTACTGCCAACTGTTACATAACTTTAGTCTTTTTTGCTTCTAAATAATCCTGTGCAAACATGAAAGTGTAAAGAAGTATTTTAAAAAGCACATTTTAACCCTATATTCCAGATTTAACTATAACTCATCAAACATGAACGCTTCTGAAGCACTTCAAATTTGGCCCTTTAAAATATTATAGGATCCTCCAGAGCTTAAAATGCACAGTCATGCACAGCCAGCTTGTTTACATACCTGACATATTCAAGCCATCGAGAGTTTTCAATGGTTGAAAGCCACCTCTCCTCAGACTCTTCAAACGGATCTGCACAATAAAAAAACATCAGTATGTTTATACGTATAAAACTGTTGACGCCAGTGCCATTAAATCTCATCTCAGCATTTTTACAGCAGAGCATTGAATTACACTGGCTGTATAAGCTGCAGTGGAGCTCACCAAGGATACATATCTGCCTCAGTTTAACAAATGCGCTCTGGATGTCCAGGATAGAAGGCAGACTCTTGTCCAGATCCAATCTGAACGGTTCATTGCGCTGCGGGTGGCTTTTTGTAATAGCAGCAAAGATTCTACAACACAACACCAACACAGACAGTGATGACAAGATGCACGCTTGACTAATGTAAACGATTTAATTATCAAATTTTGAGCTGAAACTGAATGTTCAGACTTTTATTTCCTTATCCTCAAGTAGCACTTTCTTAATGGACTGACAGCTAAAAATCTGCTAGAGTCATTAAAAAAAAAAAAAAATTAGGTTCTGAATCTTACCTCTGTTCAGTCTTCTTTTGCTGTAATGGATCAGTTAGGCTGGCCATCCGGACAAGAGCACTCCCATTGGAGTGACTCCAGCACCACATCTGCAAAGAAGAACAGACATTAATTAAACAGACAGTGATTAGCAGCAAAGTAATAAGGAGGCTCTGATCAATTAAATTAAACAATAAGTAGGATAACTCCATTGGTGGGCCTGTGCTTTGTTAAAAAACACTGCAGGTCTAATAATGACCTAAATGCAAAATTGTATTTGGAAGCATAACGTAACACAGAGCACACATTTATTGGAGACAGAGTTTAGATACTCACAGGGATGCGACCATCAGTGAATGATGAGGCATACTGTGCCAGATCTTGATCTGTCAGAGATGCTGGGACTACAAAGTGCTCGGGAAGACTAGACGAAAAAACAACAACAAAAAACAAACAAACCTGGTTTTAACACATGAATCAAACACAAGACATAATTAAAAACAGATTAAATAAATGACAGTTAAGACATTGACCCAAAACCAAGTGAAAAAAAATATTTGGTTACAGTGGTTAACAAATGTATTAGACCACCATCTAAAAAAGCACTGGTAAAATACAATATCCCAAATAGTTGTTTATGTTTCAGCCGGTACGTGCAAGCTCTTTTATTAAAATACTATCTGTAAACTACAATTATTGTTATGCATGAGTTATACAATTTACGGTTTTATAAAGAAGCAGAAAAAAGTAATGCACTTTTTAAATGATGAATTATAGTTATTTACGTACAATTCTGCAACGAAAAATTAGTTTTAGTGGTTGAATGTTACGCTTGATGACTTTGCGGAGAAGTCCAGTGTGCTCCCTCAAATCTGGGTATAAAAATGTGACTTCAGTCTCTTATTTGACTAATAAATAACAATGTCTTTTTTAGTTTTTAAATAAATTATTTTTCTTAGTTTTATGACAGGTGTCCTAATAAATTTCTCAGATACTGTAATATAAATGTGAAAGACTGTTAGCACTGGAACTGTTTTGGATTATTTCAGGCCCATGTGGTGTGTCTGGCTTGGTGAATAATGATCCTTTGTAACGACACCAGGGGGCGACTCCCCTGGTTAAAAGACAAGATTTTATACAAGTTTACTGAAAACAGAATTTGCCTCCCTTGCTCTGTGATGTTGAACATTTTCTTGATGACTCAATGGCTAGTCTCCAGTTAGAAGTACATTTAGAAAAACAAAAATCATAGAGTCAGAAGGGAGGATTTTTCCAGTCTCGGGACATCTCAGTGCAAGTGCTGTTTCAAAGTCAGAGATACTCCTTTGTCGTCATGTCCTTTTACAAAACCACTAAGATGACAACAGCAGAGACACTCTTCTTCAGGCTTCCTATCCTATTCCTAAAGGCAATATCACTCTGGCTACAACCATATACTGTCTACTGTCTGCTTTCAAACCATCTCTAGCGATAATGCTGCTGAACTGAGATGAGTAGATTGTTTTGTCAAAAACAGACTAACATGGTAGTTTGTTCTTCTTGTCAAGTACCCCAATATAATGTGGAAAAGGCACACTATGTCATATGTCAATCAAAAAAAGCTTTTAAAAGAGCTTAGTAACAAATAGGGCCAAAAGCATGAGCTAAAAACCTTGATGAGACAGAATAACTCTGGTTGATGGAGCACACTCTCCACTCTGAAGCATTTGTTCTCTTGATTTCCCGATCCCAGTCAGAGGAACGGTCAAAAATGGGGGTCTGTAATCCTCTTGGGGTAGAACCATTAACTCTTTCCTCTGAGAAAACAAAACAAAAAACAGACACACTTATTTATGCATGGAATTCAAGCAATTTAAACTTTCAAATAATATGGCAGGCCTTTAGGAAACAGTGAACCTATCAGCAATCAACAGGCGATACCTTTAGATTCATGGTATCGCCGTCCTTGATACTCAAAGCCAAACAGCAGTTGAAGATCAGCTGGATGAGAGTAGTGGGCAATAGCAAGGCAAACCTATAATTAAAAAAGAAAATTAATAACTACTTTGGGATATGCAGTACAAAAGAATTAGAAGTGAGAGGAATAATAAATATTGTAAAGACAGATTAGGTGCATGATTTTTGTTTTTTTATTTAAATAATACCAAAACAAACAGTCAAACCTGGGGAAGAAAATGTCTAACAAACACTCTAGTGCTCTGAGTTCAGAGCTGAATCTCTGAGGCTCAGCTTTAATCACACAATGCAAGTCATTCAGAGCTAAAGCTGTGAATGATACTAGAGGACACAGAAAAGTGCGTGCATGTGTCCTGGCACAAGTGTATGTGCATGCGCAAGTGTGTACAAAGGCTGCTCCACACTCTGTAATTTCCTATGGCAAAATGGGCCATTATAGGCTGGCATAATTCCATACGTCAGAAAAAGAAAAAGAACCAAGTCCTGTTTTACGCTGTAATTACATACATGGTGTCCATAAATAAGCTCAAAAGGAGTGCAGGAGAGGAGACATTTTTAATTTTAGTGCTCTATACATAATCAGCCTTAAATAGAACAAGTATATTTCCACAACTGGGCTTCTGGGCGTACTTGCTGCCCACCAAACTTAAGATCTACTAAATGAGCTGGGCATCAATAATGAACCGTCTGTCCTCTGTGCAGGAGATGAGTCAGAGTTTCACTGCCAGTTGTTCCTACAATCAGGATCAAATTCTGCTTCCTCTGCTTTGACTGAGTATTGTTCTCAGGGTTCTTTCGTTGTGTACCTTTAGCAAACATGCTTATTGAGAAGTTCCTATTCTAATGGAGGCTGACAAAGAAACACAGAAAACCTGGTCTAATATACATATTGCTCTCACAGAGGATGTGGTCATAACCTGAAACTGAATGAGTACGTAGTCAGTATGGGAAAGAAAAAGGTTGGTCAACAATAACCAACATTTAGATAGAAGACTAGAAAACAAAAATGTTATTTTTAAATAGTTAGTTATTCGGATGCGAGGCCTAAAGTTATGGTTTTTAATGTGATTAAAGAACATGTGTGCAACTGTTTAAATCTGACACATTAATGTGACAAAAGTTTTACTTGCAATAAACTTTGGTGAATTTGGTGAAAGTGGGAAATGAGGTAGCCAATGCACTTTTTTTTAAATTTTTTTTTTTTAAATGCTACGACCACCATGATATCACTGATATGATAAAAAGTTGTGTTGTAGTTTCATAGTTTAATAGTGGTTAGGACTCTATATAATTTGTTTATTTATTCATACATCCTCCCACAATTTCCTGTTTGCTCTAAGAAGATAATGATGAGAATTGTATTATCTTAAGTACCCTGTTCAAATGCTTGTTAACTCTTAGTATTTAACCAGCTCGCATGTTACTGAAGGTTATCGCCAAAATTCCCATGTCCATCACTTTATGAAAATGTTACTGACGGTACAGTCCAAAAAAAAAAAATAAATAAATAAATTAAATAAAAGCCAGCATAGTATGAACAATCCGGGCTGACGGTGGGGGTGTAATGGTGAGGGAGACACCATTCAGGCCTCACAGCATCAACTGAGCTTTATTTAGATGCCACATCCTACTAATGTTGATCACAATGCAGCCACAATTAAAAACTTTCTGCAGCTAAAAGGCCTCCTCAGTTCCCAGACCTGAATCCACAAGAGCAAAATTTCCATCCCCATGCCACATTTTAATTCTGGGGGCAAAAAAAATAAAAAGGTCTAAACTGATACAAGCATTGTGTACCCAATAAAGTCTCCTAAACAGCTTAAACAGCCATTCTTACTCAAAGCAAGCAGATGTTTCTGTTTCACTGACCTTTCTGGCGCTTTCAGGTCCAGCTTCGTCAAAACAGAACCGTATGACGCGCAGGTCTTTGCAGTACAGGATGAGCTCGGTGGGGTTGAATTTTAGTTTCTGGTTTGAACCCAATACTTTTTTCTTCCCCTTTGTGTCATTTACTGAAAGGAACAAGACAAATCATGATTAGAAAACACATTTTTGATGACTGAATTTCCAATAATGTAGTATTCTGTGGAGTGTGCTGCTAATGAAGGACACCACTTGATACTTTGTA
This sequence comes from Hemichromis elongatus, assembly GCA_015108515.1. Classification (NCBI taxonomy): domain Eukaryota; kingdom Metazoa; phylum Chordata; class Actinopteri; order Cichliformes; family Cichlidae; genus Hemichromis; species Hemichromis elongatus. Next base: position 43,583 of record VUQR01018177.1, on the reverse strand, counting down.
AACTTTGCCCCTATCCTCTTTTTTTGTGTGATTAAATTAAACATGTTTTAGAGTTACACTGTGCTTATTTCACTAGATTTTTATGAAGAACCTAAGAAACATCGTTAAAACAACTTAGCCTGATTAGCTGTGTATGCTATCATTAGTTGGATTCTAATAGTACTCGTTCTCTTGTAATACAACAGCACCAGGTATGGATGGCTTAATCACTGCATGCCGTTTCAACTGCTTTCCTCAGCAACTTAACTTGTTAAAGTCACTACTTTATATTCCCTCATGATGACACTGAACAGAAGTTTTAGAGAAGAGGAACAGGGGAAAGCAAATCACAATATTTGACACAATATTCAGATTAAATAATGACAGCAGCTTAACTCCAGCTTGCATTAAAAAAATATGGAACTCTTGGTTTTTAACTGCTCAGGTTTGTATTTTCTTCAGATGTTTTTATTTAGCTGCCTGGTGGACAGTGCTGGGACGCTGCATTGTGATACAATCATTGTTACCGACAGCATTTTGTCACATCCGTCACAATGCATGTCTGCAATTAATTTTACACCACTATTTGATTTTATTAATGAACCAGCATTAAGGTCTTATTTTAGTCTTGATGCCCTTATATTTGCTCTTGTCCCACACTGATAGTGTCTTTAGATGCCCAGGTCATACAGCGCAAAAGCAAGCTGGGTAAAACAAAACCTCAGAACACAATAAAACTTGTTCTGGGCAGTCACCCATGCTGTGTCAGCAATGGACTGCAGTCAGATATATAAACAAAGCTAATCCTAACCTGGGTAGCACTGTTGCTAAACACTGCTTTAGCTGTGAGATCATTTGCTATCACATCACTGAACTGGAAAACGGGAATGACACTAGGTGCTCCTATACAATGAGTGGCTGAAGCTTCCATGTTTGTGAGGACACAGTTTAGTAAAATGCTTAACTGCTAAATACACAAAATGATGGTTTAACATCATTAATAAAATTCACATTCTGGGCTATTGTGGCACTTTAAGACATATCATTTGGACGTGAGCAATTCCAAAAATGTTTTGCTAACCAAACAAGCAGAATATTTTTAATCACAAACATTAAGGAAAAAAAAATCAAAGCTTTTCCTTAAAATTTTTCTCTAAATTTAAATCACTGGAACCAGATATACCTGTTACTACTTGCTCCAGACAGGTCAGAGGGATGTCATGCTCTCCGAGCAGCAGGTGGGACAACGTGGACTTCTGTGGTGAACGGAGAAAAACAAAAAAGTGGGTTTGATGTGTTGCAGAAAATGTATTAGCCCCAAAATGAACCGCAAACGGTCATAAAAAGCTGTTTGAGATATTAAGTTAATTTCCCAGACTAAGCAATGATCAAGTTCTATTTTCTTATCATGTCGACAATCTGCCGCATAGGTGGAAATGACGTCTGTTCTCTCACTTCTTGTGCGATATCACTGACAATGTAGAGCAGGAAAGTACACGAGTTTTCCTTCCTCTTTGCCAGATGGCTGTAAAGTAACAGTATTCAATCTATTCTGCAGCATGGTGTTGGCGATACTAACATATATCACATCCAAATATGTAATTGAAATTTGCCCCCCCATTTCAAAAATGAATTTTCACACTATTTTTGCTGTAAATCCACTCAAATACCTGCTTTGGTGAAGTGTCTTGGGGAATGAAGGACACCTTAAAGTTGGTACATATCAGCTTCCCCCAAAGGCCTTCTTGGTTGTTTTCAGTGCTGATACATTTCCTCACAAAGTTCACCTCATTAACTACTATCTCGCCTAGTGACAAATAAATGAGCAAAAAGATCAGTGTAAATCCAAAGGTTATTGTTACAGTTCAAAGAAGCAAGCAGAAAAAAAATCGACACTCAAAGTCCAAAAAACAGCTCGTGTACTTCACTGTACTGACATCAATTTAAAAAGGTGTCATGCTGCAATACAGCATCAAACAGCTTTATATTTACATACATTCATACACACAGCAAATTCTGAGAGAATCCTTTAAGTTAAATTATGAATGGTCATCAGAGGAGGACAAAGGAAAGCAAAGAAGCTTCAATACTTAAGCTGACCTAAATAAATTAGAGAAGAGGGAAAATGAAACAATCATATCACAAGTCAAACAATGCTGACTCTGAAGTATATTCAAACTTAGGTGAGTCATAAAAACACCGACTTTAATTACGACGATTAACTGAAAACTCTATTACATGTGGAACAAGCTCAGGATACCAGCAGCAACAGAATCTCAGACGAAATTACGTAGTCAGGTCATTTATAGCAAATTATAAACAATATCCTGGGAATGCATTTTGTTTAGCCTGTTCATGCATTATAGCTCTTGTATAAATGAAAATCATTACAATTTCTAGCAGCTACCTTCCCCATCTACCATCTATTGCTACTTCATATGTTAAGATGTTTGGTGAAGCAGTAGCTCAGGTTTGGATTTTGCTGACAGTGCAGAAGGAAAATAATCACAGCTTGCAGAGTACACCAATGCATGCTGATACACATCAACTAAAAATAATCCCAAAAACTTTACCGCAACATGTAGACAGTGGTAATACTAAAATAACGCTATCAACTTCCTACTGAGCAAAGTAAAGACTAACAAAGTATTTGCGTTTTTCAAGTGTTTGCATGCTTTAACAATGATGTCACATTAGATTTAAAAAAAAAAAAAACAAGTCCACCCAGTCGAACAAGGTTAATTGCGCTTCATAACACTGAAACGAGGAGTACAAGAAAGAAATACCAACAGTGTTGGTTAACATTATTATGCTTTATGAGAAACTAACGTTTTAGTTTAAGGTTAGACCCGATGACTGGTAGGGCTCGGGGTTAACTCAGAACCACCTGGGCCCTTTACCACTGGATTTTGGAGAGGTAACTGTCTTCATACTCAAAATGATGCCTCCATCGTCTTAATTTTCTGTACATTTTTACAAGCGATCATTCAAAAGCACAGCAACCATTGGGGTAATTTCCTTACAAAGAAAGTTGTACTGGAGCAACCATAACCCACATAATTTCCTGAGAGATTAATAAAGTATTCTGATTCTTAAGAAAGGAGTTGAACCAACAACATACTGAGATGTTTCTCATGTATGACTGCAAAAGGATGTGCTCCCAAAGCAAACATTAAACAATTTTAAAAGCTGGCACTGAAAGCCAAAACACTCTAAACACCTCTTAAATGTCTGCAAAAACAAGTGGGATGGTAACTCTCATTTCTGCCATATCTACATGGCTCAATGTTTTTCATACACCGTTTACATGAGCATGGACTTTGGATCTTCACGTGAGTCCGGCTATAAAAGGTTGGTCTGCAAATTTTAAAAAGATGAGAACTGTCTAGAGGGTGGAGTTCTTCAGAAGCGACTTCAAAGCCCTGACACAGAGAAGCCAAGTGAGACTGCACAGCTTAAAAATAGGGAAGCTAATCGTGTAGCCTGTTACTCCGTCTTGCTCACAATTCGAAAAGGGAAATAACCAAAAACCTTCAGGCGATAACACCATTACCTCATAACTAGTATATCAGGTCAGTTAAAGCTGCCAACTTACTTGTGACCTAAATTAACCATCAGTTTACTAAACTACAGTTTTACATGTTACCTGTTAACAAAAAATCTTGACAGAGGACAAATACCATGGCAGAAGGAGGGCAACGTTTATAAATAGTTATGAAGAGGATTTTCTGCCAGAGCACCTGCCACAATTCAGCTGATTACTAAACATGATGATGTCTGATTTTTGAGGAAAACACTTCCCCACTTCCAATGATTGTTTTATTTTACAAAATGAAGAAAAAACATAACGAAAAAAGATTGATGTAGCCACTTTGACGTGATCCAATTAGCTGGTGAAGTGTTGTTTGTTATGCAGAGTCAAGCTGAACGTTTTCATCGTCACCGTTTTGGTATTTCAAAACTGGACATGACGAGCTAGGAGTGACTGTGAAACTGACGACGAGGCATCCTCGTTGGCTGACTTTTGTCAGTCTCACCGATACTAATAATGCTTTAAATCTCTGCCGCAAACACCTACATGATCAGGGCTTGAGCAACCACACTGGTAGACAAGTAGCATTTAGGTCCCTGAAAATGCTCATCTATAATCAGATGTTATGATGTAATAATTTTGCCTAGCAACCACATGCTAATAAGCTAAAATGACCCATTTGCACTAACAACAAGAACAAGCATAGTATGAATTAAGGTGACAACCATAATATCTCTTTCAAAACTTTCATTCAGACCCAGAAGATGGGCGTCCTTTTATATACAGTCTATGTACGAAAACTGCCTGGAGCCATTAACAGTAAGTGAGTATGCGGCGGGCATTGTACAAACTTGAATAGTCATGTATCGAGACTCTGACACTAGATAGCTGTCTAAGGAAATGCACCACTGACTCTGTGCTGCAAATAGGTTACTAGAATAAAACAAAAAACAAAAAAAAGGAGAAACATTCATTACAGTTCTCCATTTCATGAACCTTATGCTCAGTTCTCACAGACACCCAAGGTATCAAATTGTAGTGTGAACTGAAATAGACTAACTGCGTTTGATAAAATGTCTCTTTCATCTGCATCTATTAAAACAAAACCATTCATTTTGGACCAACCATTACACATTTCTGCAGTCACTAAGAAAAATAATCAGGCATAGCTATTAGATAATTCTGCCTGCTAATCACACTAGCTTTTCATTTTGACTACAAAATGATAAAGTCCGGTTCCTCACACAAAACCTCTTTAACCATGAACAAGACATCTTAGTTAATAAAAAACTGACCTTTTTTTCTTTTTTGCTAAAGTACAGGTGCCCTCCTGCTCACAAATCATGAATGTAAAATATTAGAGACTGTGTAAACATGAAAACCTGACAAACGTAACAAATTTTAGTGACAACTATTGTAACGCAGAAAAAAAAAAAAAAAAAACTTACCTGAAAGCAACTTTGCCTCCAACTTTTTAAGAGGTTGTTCAATTGTATTCTTCACATCAGTCTGGGGACACACACATCAGTTAGTCATTTACCGGCTCTGCAGACAGTTAATAAATAACTACAATTATGCATCATTACACTGTGAGAAAGTAAAACCTGCCATTCAAATGTGTTTTTACAGCATACGAACCCCCACAAATCAGAGTTTAAATTAATCTGTGACCTCTTAGCATTCAACAACTTAGATATTCAACCTGAATATCCTGTTGCTGTTTTGGCAAATTACTGTTGCATAGACACCATCAGAATGTAACAAGTAACAATATCATTGCCTATTTTTTGCTGCTTACAAAATTAGGCACCAAGGATGTACATGTTGTCAGCAAATGCTTATTAAAAACCTGCATGTGATGCTGTGATAGTCTGTGAGTATCGGGACTGCTGTGTGCTTAAAGTAAACCTCTACTCTTTGAGATTGAGTAAATGGATGCAAGTTTAAAACACTAAGTTTCAGCGGCATGGATTATTTTTTACACGTTGGGCTACAGTTTCTACATGTTACTGCCTACACTTATATTATACACAGTTATGGTTTTATGTTAAAACTAACATGTGGTGATCCTTGCGCTAAAATGTTGAAAAAGCAAAATTAAAAGGGTAATTTTTGTGAAAGATCAAAACATTACTTGACAAAAAAAAAAAACTTTGTACAAGTTTTATAGTTAAGCCTGTGAAATGTACACCTTTAAATAATCAAGATAAACAAAAATACCATTATTACTCACAGCTTGGCAATCAAAAGAGCATAGCCATCCTTATTATGCACTTGAAAACAGCGGTTTTTTAAGTTATAGAGATCTTAAACACTTCAAAACACTTGTTTGCGTTGGCCTTTCTCAGACAAGCACTGGTTTTTATTTGGGTTGCTCTGCCAGCGACTGTAAGCAAACACTAATCCTCTGTCTATAATGCTGCATACACCTGTAGGCAAAACATGAGACGCCCAACCGCTGGGTAATTATTTCTCTTTTTCAAAATGGTGGCACATTAGCGGTACGTTTGTTAAAGGTTTAATTTCTCGAATGTATACGATAAATGGGTGGGTGGCTTTTTTTCCTTTGCTTGTGCGACCTTGTGACATTTGACTTGACAGTAACTATATAACATAAAGCAAAAGCAATGTGGTGAATTGCTTCCCTGTTTTATGGTATGGTGGTGCTGCAGAAAGAAGATACCTCCGCTGGTATGGATGCTTAATGTACAATTCATGTGTTATTTATCCGAGATTGTTAACTTGCCGTTCTACGTGTTTGCACAAAGTCTAAAGCAACTCGGGCATTTACTGCACTAAAATACTCTGTACTATTATTAACCATGAGCCCGTACATACCTGTGCAGGAGGGAGATAACACTTGAAGGTCGGTTTCGGGACTTTGGCAGGAAACATTGTTTATGTAATTTACGTTCCCAAACTGACGCCCGGCAAACGATATCCTGCTGCCAGTAATAAAAATATAATAATAAAACAAAAACTATCCAAGAGAAAACCTTGGATAAAGTTTCTAGGTCAGCCCTTAGCTGAGCAAATCCAAGATATCCGTGTGTAAAACATTCATTGAGACACTGTGGGCGAGCGACGGCACTCCTGCATTTCGTAAAGAAGTCAAGTAGCAGATGAGAGCTGGCTGGCAGAACAAAGTTGACAGAAGTTGACGCTGAGACGTCGGCGTTAGCTCGGTATTAGCTAGCTAGCTTAAAGTACTATATGAAGTTTATAAATGTCGCTCCCATGCATAGAAAAAAAAATATGGAGTAAAAAAAGATAAGACGCACTGCCTGCGTGTCTACATTTTCTTTACACCTGTTACAGCATTAGTTAGCCTCACCGACTTCCTCAAAGTCTAACTAATTCAGCCAAACGCAGTACCTGACGCTGTAAAGGACTTAACGGCCATGTTTATACAGAGCAGAGGTCCCGCCCTGCTTCCGGGCTCCACTCCACTCCGAGATCGTCTTTCATTAAAGTTTCCGAAAAGCTGGAAGGCGATAGGAAGGCACTCTACCCTTATCCTCAGCTAAATTGATATTTGCTACTGTATGCGATAGTAAATACGTATAAAACTGTCATGTTTAAGTTTTAAACAGCAATTATTTTGCGTTCATCAAGTGCACCACTCATGGACTACAACTCCCATGAGACAGAGAGAACTTTGGCGTCCGACCATGCCCTATTTTTCCCCCCTATTTGTTTTTTTTTGTTTGTTTTTTTTTAAAGCAACGGCTTAACTTTATTTAGCATGACACTTAAAAGCTTTGTGGGAACAACAGAAATGCATTCATGAAACTTTTATTGTGTAATTTAGATTATTCGTATAAAAACGAATTTGTATTGTACTGTATTGCATACTTCACTTCCCAAATTAAATGTCTTTAAACTTAAAAAAAGAAAAAAAAAGAAAAAGAAAAAAAAGATGTACATTGAATGGGATCTAGAAATGTTTTCTCGTTGAAATAAGTGTGATATTATAATTAAAACCCCACAACTAGAAGTAATGAAGCCATGAAAGTGTTCACAAGGAATGGGGTTTTCACTTTAACTATTAAAAAAGACAAATAGCTCATTTGTCCACAGTCTTTCATGTCATATTCATTTTATATTATATTATATATAACTAAATTCGTTTAAAATGTCATATTCGAATTTATTTATACAGTGCCATATCACAACAACAGTCAAATCAAGGCGTATCATATTGTAAGGAAAATACCCTATAATAGTAGAGAGAAACACCCAACAAGCACTTGAAAACAGTGGGAAGGAAAAACTCCCTTTAACAGGAACAAACCTCCAGCAGAACCAGGGGTGGGGGGTAGGGAGGCCAAAAAACACACTGCGAGCGAGAGGCATTAAAGCATTAAAGAGATGAAAATAAAAACGAAAATCACAGTTCTACAATAATAAAACCAGAAATAAGCACACACACACACACACACACACAAACAAACAAACAAAAACCACTACTGCTACAACTACAAACAGTTATTAATTGTAGCCATGTGAGAATGAAAAGGTTTTGAGTTTGTTTTGTACACATTTAATAATGGCTGCCATCTCCCTAAATCACCACAAGGTGGTGACAAAATACCAAGCCTGACTCAAATCATAATTTAATTTATCCTTTTAATCACTGATGGTAGAAAACTTTTTTCTTATTCGTTTTGTAATATATACGTTAATATTATTATATAATAATATTTACAATAATATATAATAAAATAAATATAACAATATGGTAATATTTATTTATTTCCTTCCAGTCTTTCTCATTGCCTTTGAAATTCATTTAAATGTTACACACACACACACACACACACACTATATATGTTTATGCACCCTGCTAGACTGGTTACACCCAGAGGCTTGCCTGACCGCCCAGCATTATTTCAAGGCAAGCCTCAGTCTGACTGGAGACTGGCTGTGAGAAGTGGATACCAGTGCCACCCAAAACTTTACCAGGGATTTTGTAAAAGGCCTTTGAGCTGAATTTTTGTTTGTCTGCTAATGAAAGAAAACTAAATTTGGGAGCAACCAAATTTTAATAAAAGGTAAACAAGCAGAGATGGAAATGTTTTTAAAAACAAGTTAATGTTACTGTTTATGTAATTTAGACTGATTTGTACATACGTTTTTTAATGTCTTGTATCTTTTAGATTGAATGCAGACTAAAACATGTATTTCCCTGGACACATTGCCCCATTAAAATGTCAAAATGCAATCATTTATTCAGTGGAAACCAGCAAGTTTAAAACTCTTGGCTTTTTGGATTTTTGATCCATCTCTTCCCCTTCATGCTTTTTTAAAAAGGATTTATATGCAGTCATAAATGCAAATCAATAGATTAGAGGCCCTTTCTCCATCTTGAACATATTGCTGTTAGACTCTGTTTACCATGTCTTTGTAACTATGTTTTAAATTACTGGCTTACATACTGACTCTCTCCCTAATTTGGTAATGGATCTTAGAAGTCACTGAATAAGGTTGACAGTATTTTTCTTCATCACCACGTTAGGCAATTACTCACGATTAGTTTTAAGAATTAATATTACCATCCATTTAAAAAAGCTAAAATTCATAGATGTATTTATCACCTGGTTCATACTATCATTTGTATTTGGTCATTTGAGTTAAACACTCATAAGTAATAAACAATAACTTGATTTGTTCAAATCTGTAAGCTGTGCACTTTACATAATGTTAAAGTGTTCGTATCGTCTCATGCATCCAAACATTATGAAGATAGTGTTACTGACATCCCCAAATCTGTGTATGAAGTTAAAACTCTTATTTCACATGCAATACACAAAGAAAGAGTCTTTTAATGTTGCTTTTTCACAAACTTATACCAGCTTCTGTATATTTCATGGTGTTACATTAAAAACTTCTTTGCATAACATGATGTTTGGAGACTGAATAACCTGACAAGACAGGTTATCCAGTGTAGTTAAGTACATCCATGAGTATATTTCCGTTTTGTGGTAGTTTAAAGACTTGCTCTGCAGCAATACTTTGGTCATGTAAGTAAGCTGTAATCCAGATCTATTGTAAACGGTTAAAACACACACAGGACCTTACTGTTGCATCTATGCAGGATTTAAAATGTTACTTGTGACTTGCAGCAATGATAGTGAAATAATTATTTTAACATTCTGTGGGTACTTTTGTCTGAAAGCACAACCTTTACCCAGTATGAGTTTTGCCTTTGACACTTTTCCTTTAAAGTTCAAAGACCCCACCGACATTATAACCTACGCCCCTGCGCTGGATCATAGTACTATCTGCCTTGCTGTTGCCTCTCTCTTTGAAGACAGCTCAAGTTTACGAGTCGTCTTCTTATGTTTGAGTCTGTCGTTAGGGAATGAAACTTGCGCATGCCCAGTTGCCCTCCCTCCAGGAGCTAATGAATATTTAAGCACGCTCCGCGTTTTGCGCGCTTTGATTGGACCGAGTTTCCCGTGTTGTGTTTAGAGTCTGGTTTTTTGGGCACTGCTCCTCCGTAAATGACCATCGGGCTCGCTCGCTGTCTGAAGGCTTCTGTGCTGCTGTCAGTGGACGACTCACATCCGACTGTACAACAATGGACGGAACGCACAGCTGAGGAGCCGCATCCATGCTGTCTGGAGTTTACAGGGAATAACTTGTGTACATTTTGGATTTGGTCGCTTGGCTTTAGATTAAACAAGTCAGACTTTGTTTTAAACAGCGTGAACTACCCTAAGGTTCGCTCAGATACTGGATCGCGGGGAATACGACAGCGAAGACTGCGACTGTTGTGAGAGCAGAGGATGGTAAGTGGTGTTTACACTGCCCGAGATGGTATCGACTATTTGCTTAATATAGTCATCATAATCCAAATATTTGCCACGGAGCGGAGGTTCCTTCTTCTATTCTGCTTACAAACGTTGTCTCGGGTGTTAAACGTGTTTATTTTAAATATAAACTGGAAGTTTTCTTAAGTAACAACAAAATTCGAACTGATAACTCACACATTAATAAATATACCTCACAGGTTACCTCACTGGAGGCTTTTAACAGAAATAAATGTTTAATCACACTCGCTGCTCTGTTAATCTTTGATCCCTGTCGGGTGTTATCGTAACATATCCTACGATAAGGAAAGGCAACCTTGGCTGATTCAGGCAGACTTATACTTTTTACTGCCTGTGGTGAAAGTAGTCAGAAAGCACTGATAAATTAGGTTCAGTCTCTTTTGTTAGAAAACCGGTTAGCCTTGGAGGACAATGTGTCAGGTGGAGTACAGTGTACTGTGATCACCTTACTGTGTATCGGTGCATCACAGAGGGACAGGTTTTTCCTGGTTTCTGAATGCGATGCCGGTGTTGGCAAACACACCTAAAGAGAAGCTATGGGAGATATTGTATGTACTGCATGATTTTATTGTGGCAACACTTCCTCCAGCCTGTCCTCTTAATAAAACAGCTGATGCAGATTTTTAGCACATTGCCCCTAATTATATGGCTGCATCACTGATGTTGGAGATGTGATTAACTAAAGGAGGATGCAATAAAAGTTTGTTTGAGGCTCGAATGTAGAAATATCCTGAAAAGGAAACTGAAAAAAAGTGTCCACCATTCAAGTTTTGAACCTCTTCCACGTGTGTGTACAGTACCTCAGACTGTCAACGTGCTTTGTCCATTTAAAACAGGTAGACCTGAAAGCTGTTTGCATTCTTTGATCCTTAAGTGTTGCATTAAAACCTTTCGGTTTGGTTCCAATAATATCCAGTCAGCACAGCATATGTAATCCTGAAGCATTTACCTCAGCTTTTGTGGACTTGTTGACACTCAAACACTCTTGCTAAACCTACAAGTTTCCAATGGAGTGTTATTTTGGTCTAGTTTCTTCAATGGTTGCCTAAATTTGATTGGGGACAGAAAATATTTAATAGTGTGGAAAGATATAACTTATCTCCCAAAGGAAGTTTCAACAGATACTTCTAATACTCAAATTAAATGAAAAGCTTTTAATGATTTCCATTTAGATATATATTTTTTCTTTTTACAAGAGGTTAAGAAGAGTATCAGAAAAGAGTCTGTCATTGTATCTGTCTAGATTAGCAGACACCAGCATCGCTCACTGGATCCTTCTCTGCCAGATGCTGAAAAGCAAGTCGGCATGAGAGCAGCTGGTTTGCATTAGTCTCTCCAGCAGGGAGGTGCATACAGAGTAAACCCCCCTCTCCCTTCATCTCTGAGCTGGTGCTCCATTTTCAAACCCATCACTGCTGTAGAGATTTGCTCTGGAATTCAAGCCCTGTCCCTGAAAACAGGATGAACACCCATTCTGTGGACCTGGGGAACTCGTTAGTCTTGTCGCTGCGGTTCAGTGTGCTCACACACTCCTCTCGATCGGTTCCACACGTTTTTGTTACGGAGCCATGTTTTCCCCGCTTTGCTGTTTGGGCTGATGGACCCCATGAGTGTTGACTCATTTTACCACTGCACTTGCTGTAAATCACTGAGGACACGAGAAGCTTATAAATTGCTTATAAATGTGTCAAACACATTGTAAACACAAGTTGTCAACTACCAAAAAGTTTTTGAGCTTTCTTCTATTTTGCCCAAGTGTCAAATGTGGCTTAACTCCACTTTGCAACTACAGATTCTCTTTTTCCATAAGAAATTAAGCGTTTCCATTACTGCTATTATTTAATATGATAAATGATTTCAATCAGATGGGCTATCTTTTTTTAATCCCTTTTTTGGATTTGTTGCTCGTGAACGCATTCTGTGATGATATAACATTTTATTACATCTTCTCATTTGGACATAATATCTTTACTAAAGCTAAATTTGGAGTCAGCGCAACATGATTTCCCAAACATGAAATAACAGCACTTCCTGCATTGAATGTGGATGGATCACTGGGATCTTAGCTATTATATTAATCTTTATTTCGTTATTGCAGTATGGCTGCTATAAAAAAAAAACATTTATGACACATAACAAAGGCAGGATGAGACTTTTGGTTTTGATTTGAGGGCAAAAAAAGAGGGACTTCAGTCGTCCACACAACACGAGTGGAGGCTAAGCATTATTTCCACAGAAAACAAAGGTTTGATGAGTGACCTTTCACAAAAAAAAGCATATTTTAATAGTCATGACTTCATAGTAAGTGAAATAGCGATGGGACATTGGGTGTTTTTGTAACTATGAAACATGATTCAGTGGAAGTGGTTAGGTGGGGACAGCTAAGCAGTTTTTTCTGTCTGTGTGTTTATTTATTGTGTTCCCTTCACCCAAAATTCCCCAGTAACTGCACACTTTGGCCCTGGCCTTGTTTTTAAAACACTTAAATCTCTGCCTGCTCTGCTGTAGGCTTCATGTCCTCAGCCACAGTGCTTTCAGTGATGCAGAGAGGATTCAGCTACTTCAGCTGATCGCCAAAGGTCGGCCCCCAGAGCAAAGGGCGCGAGCGTTCAGTGACACACTTTCCCAGAGATTAATAGGAACTTTTTTCAGTGTGACTAATAATTAAACTGACATATTTTTTATTGAGTCATCATATCAGATCATTACATTTTTATTAGCTCATGTCAGTGTTGCTTCTCTGTCAGTGCCATTGGGCTGGCCGATCACTTTTTACCAGACTGAAATATCAGGAATGATTTGATGACTTTATAAAAATCTCTTAATTACTTTTAGCTCATATATGTCTATTAGATCATAAATTTATATAAAAAATGTTTTTTTATAAACAGATATTAAGCTCTAGCTTAAGACTATTTTCTTTAACAGATGTTAGCATATTAACAAACTAAACTAACAAACAGCACCTGCATCGATCAGAATGTTGACAATGTAACTTAACGTAACTTGAGTTTCAAATGAAAGCAATGATTTTCTCATTTATCAGTTGTCTTTGGAGTCCAGTGGATGTTTTAAAAAGCTGTAGTTTATCTGGTTTAGATCCTTCTTTCCAGCTCAGTAACATAACCAGCCTCTCTCTTTCAGTTTGCAGGTAATGTGTTCAGAGAGTAAAAGATAAATTAACTTGTTTATTAATGCTCTTAGTGTGTCAACATTATCCTGTAGTCATGCTTAGTGCTAGATCGCCACTGTCAGTGCGCCCCAGGGCAGCTGTGGCTACAATGTAGCTTGCCATCATCAGTGTGTGAATGTGTGTGTGAATTGGTGGATGACTGAATGTAGTGTAAAATGCTTTGGGGTCCATAGGGACTAAGTAAAGCGCTATACAAATACAGGCCATTTACCATTTAGATGTTTCTTTATTTTCCTTGTTCTTTCACCCTGAACAAGCAGTGTCCCATTATACCTGCTTATTTGCATGTATGGCTTACCTCAAACCAGGAACAAGGTCAGACTCATGCAAGCGCTCTTAGCTTCCCATCATCTAATGCCAGCCAGCATTCAGCCACTAAATTGCCTTTAACTCCACCCTTCATTTGTCTTGATGCTGCCAGCTGTAGGAAATGTGGCTTGAAGTGTGGATACTCCCTCTGACACATTAGTTATAGTTAGTGAGTTTGCTTTTGTTGCTGCTGGCTAATAGTTACGCTAACAACAACAAGGAATAGGAACGTAAGTCAAAACCAGACACAACCTAAAATTGTTGCCTTTATTAATCGATTCATTTAAGAAAAAAAAGGAAACCCACACAGTTAATTAAAAGGGGATCTTGAAACCTTCCTCTGGTTTCCTCTCACAGTACAAAGACCTACTTGATCGGTAGGTGTGGGTATGTTTCAGCCTTGCAATCGACTGGCGACCCCACATCTCGTCCACTGTCATAATCTTTCATCCGTCTGTGAACGGCTAAGAGGAAAGGTGCACTGGATAAGATGGAGCCAGTTGTCTATTTGTGGATTAAGATGTATGGAAAAAAATCAGACAGCTGTAGACAGTGATCAGTGAGCAACAAGCTTTTATTATAAGGCTTGTCAGCTGTTCTATAATAGACAAACTGACTGGAAACAACATCTGAATTAGCTAGTTTGAATAAGCTGTTTTTTCTGGCACATATCCTGTGGCAGGCCTGACTCACTGTGGAATCAGCCACTGACTTAAGTGTCCAAACACTATAGTGTTGAACTTGATGATCATTTATAAACACTAGTTTAGTCAGGACTGATATAATTTGAAGAAGCTATTATTTCTGCATGCAGTCATTTACATTTGTTGGCGTTGCTCTGGTCAGAGACCCTCCTATCCATTAATCACACGGAAAAAGGGAAAAGCCGAAGAACCCCCACCTTGTGCAAAAACAAACAAACAAACAAGAACAAAAGATCAATGAGATGTCAGATACAGCAAGAAACAGTGGGACTGGATTGAAGGTGGGTTGCAAAGTAGCTTGCAGGGCTTTGAAATTAGTGAGGTCCAGAATTTTCAACATATCAAATTTATAGTATACCATCTGTGCTCCAATAACAAATGGAAAAGCCTGAACACTAGAAATATTTTGTTAAACTGTAAAGGACTTTATCTTGTACAGCTTTCCTCTTTTACCCGAGTGACTGTATATATAGAAATATGGAAGAATGCTGTGAAATTTAATAAAAAGTCAAAATACTAAATTATTGCTTTGAAGTTACTTACTTGGTCTCCCTGGACCTGCTGCACATCCATTTCCTTCATCTTACCCTAAACCAATCAACTGTCATTTCTCATGAGTCGTGCATCAATCTAACCCCCCAAGCACAATGCTGTCTTGGCAGTTTTTAGTGTCTTATTTTGAAAAAGAAATTTACTGGGGTCCAGACTTCCTCATAGCTTGTTTCAGTCGGGGCCAAAATTTAGTCAAACGCAGCAGGTGTCACGAACCACTGCAGTCTAGCGTTCTGTTAATCATAAACTGACTTTACCTGACTAAATAGACTTTCTGAACTAAACAAGCCTGAGTTAAACCAATGAGTCATTCGTTTACTTGTCTTCTCCATGAGTTAACTTTTATGGAGTCAGCATCAATAAAATCACATTCATAATTTACATGCATGACACTTGAAGCTGTAGAAGAAAAATCATGTTTAGTCCAGCATGAAAGCATGGGGCTGATTTATTTATTTAAAATCTTATTTTTTCCTAATGCAGAGTGACTTCAGACAGTTCAACATGAGGCAGCGTTGACTAATTTTTTTTTTATTGCAACACTGTACTCAGTACAGTTTTGGCCTGCAGTAAATTAATTAAAGTAATGCTGTGTGTTTTTTTGTTTTGGGTTTTTTTTTTTTACAACTTCAGTTTTCCAGTGGATGAAGTCTGTTTTAAGTTCAGATTTTTAATAGACACAAAAAAGCAGAAGCAGTACCTCTGGAATCCAACAGCTCTGATTCATCTGGAACTGATCTCGGTGACCTTGACTTTACTAATTTCCTTCTTTCCTGGCAGTCGTTTGATAATGTCAGTTCCAACTGTAGCTTCTTAAAGGGTTTTCCTGTGCATGGTGCACTATGACACGCTGGAGGCATTATTATTATTATTTAATCCAAATTAAAACCATTTTTCACAAATTAC
>VUQR01018177.1:16791-27552 GCA_015108515.1 Hemichromis elongatus | reverse complement strand
ACAAATTACCATAGCAAACAACTTTAAAGATTTCTTCCCTCAATGCCAGGCTGACTCTTACCTTCTAAGAAGAGGACAGAGCTCGGAATAATTAGTTGGAGCTGAAGGTGACACGGAAAGCTTGGATGGGTTTTAACATTTATTTTTGTGTGCTCAGTTTAGCTTGACTGTAGTTTGGATTTCACTGATTTGAGGCCCTATTGTGGCAAGGCTATGAATTGGTTTCCACTGCAGATAGTTTGTTTATGTTTAACTGAAACTGCTGTAAAAGGGAAAATGCAGCACTTAGCGACATGCCTCTTCAGCTGAGTTCCACCCTGAACCACATTGTCTTTGATGTTGTATTTTTATTAGCAACCCTATTGCTATTGTCATCCATTTAGGAGACTAATGTTTAAAGTATCCATTCACTCTTGATCATTATACCCTCTTTATATGGGAGGGGCAGCGTTCAGCCCAGCCCTGCAGTCATAGGATATTAACGTCATCGCAACCAGTCGGTGCTCATGTTTCCAAATCCTCACAGAAGAATAGATTCCTTTTATTATTCCTTTGTAGATGCTCAGATCCATAACAACAGTGCGAGAAGTCTAAGCATGGAAACTCAGGGCAGGCTTGTTGGTTGCATTATTTATGATGGTGTCCCAGTTACATCCAAGTGACCGCTGTCATCCTTGAAGTTGTGAAGTGGAAAGATGTCAAGAGAACCCACAGTCTCTGCTCAACTGTCTTCTGGAGGCAAAAATATAGAGCTGCTAATATGTGTAGCAGCTGGTTTCAGCAGGTGTGTATGATAGTGGAAACTGGCGTTTTCCACTCAGATGGAAATGGATATCATTGACAGAACAATACGCCTATAGCCATAAGATTCTGTCCCTACACACTCTGCACAACTCTATTTTTAGTATTTTATTATTTATATTTACTCTTTTTAGTAACAAATTTTAGTTGTGCTATTTTTAGTAAAATTCTGATTTATGTTTTACTGAAAATACCTGGTTGGACAAAGCAGTTCAAGTGATTTAAAGATCACTGCTGGTGTTAAGTATGCGAGTCTGGAGGCTATATATTTCTCAGGAGCTGATATTTCCTCTCAGTCTGTATGCAGGTGTTGTGACAGATTACCTCCTTTCATTATCCTTTTTTGTGTTGAGCCTAATGTGACTGCATGTTGGTAGCAGTACCACAAAATGTGTTTTTGCTGTAATGCGAGATTGAATTTTACCTTCATAGTTATAAAAATAGTTTTTTGAGAGATTAAACTGGTTAGCAAGCATTTTGCTACTGGGATCTAGCACATCCCATTTTTTTATTATTATTTTGTTTTAAGTTATAATGGTCACGAAAAAGGTGAAGGAAGGTGTTTTTGTTGATCCTGAAATCTGTGAAGTGATGCTTGACAGTGAGCTTGAAAGGAAAGTGAAGCCTGTCTGGATCAGCAGCATGAGAAGCATTTGTGCAGGTTGTCCTTGGCAGTCACAGAGCGGAGAATATTGCTGGGCTTGTGGATAACATGCTGAAAGCATATCAGCTAATGCATGCCAGAATGTCACTGAAGATGCACGTTTTACATTCTCATCTTGACTTTCTTCCCTCATGTCTGGGCGGTGTTCGCGATGATCATGGTAAAAGATTTCATTGAGATTTACAAGCGATGGAAAACTGTTATCAGGGAAAATTTCCATACATGATAGGCGAATACTGCTGGTCCAAGCAAAAAGACATGGATGTGCGGTACAAGTTAGAAAGAGCTCAAACACCCTGACCTTGTTTTATTGTCTTCTGGTTAGTTTTCAGAATAAATGCATGAAAACATTTTGGCGGAAAAAAGCTTAAAAAAAATTAAAAAATACACTGTGTTAATATGTCAATACTCAAAAGTGTGTAAAGGTCAGTGATGTGTATCTCAAATACCTGATAAAATCTGTGTTTAAGAAAAAAAAAGATAGGCGTGTGTGTTAAAAATATGAATGAACTCTTTCATCAGACTCCAACCTTAACTGTAGTTTTCAGCATTGCTTGTGTGTACAGAGCTTGCTTAGACTTAAATGAGCATCCCCTCACTGAGAAGCTCAGACTGGGTCACTGCTCCTCTGACTCCACTCTCTCTGCTTCTTCTGCCTTGCTCTTGCTCCATCTCTCATCATTGTTTATCCTCCACCATTGAAAGGCCAGCTATCTTAGTCAGCGGTTTCATCTGCATCTGGCACAATTACATGCAGTGACTAATCTCATACAAAAGTACAAACGTAAGCAGCAGAGACTAGGTGGGAATTCAGCTTAGAGAATGGTAACCCTTTAAGCACTGTTTGAAATATTTTGGATCCTAATGAGGGTTCAAGGAAGGAAAAAAGAAAATTGGTCAAAATCAACCGACTCATAAATAGCACAAACGTGTGTTGGAGCTATGCCCTGACTTGCTTTATCGTTACTGAGGAGACGGTGATTGTAGCAGTTCAGCTGGAGTAGTACTAGGGGAAAAGAGTGACTAAATATCCTGTGTTTACTTTTTGGTCAGAGCAAGCCATATTCTTTACAGCTTACCTGCAGAGAGATCAGACTTCCTTGAGATCGTTAACAGCAAACAGTGACATGCCTTTTGCAGCAATAGCTACCATATGGCTTTGTTTGGAAGAGCGAAACCAGGGTGATAAAAATGAGGACGAGGACCTGTTTGCCAGAAGGTTTTAGTAACTTTATGTAACTTCAGCAAGCAATAAAAAAAAAAGACAACTTACTCATCTATAAGAAGGGAAGCTGAAGGCTGGATGTTAAAGCTCATGTTAACACTGTGCTGAAATGAAGTACTGGCAGGGGCCAACCTTGAAATGATATAGTTTGAAAAATGTTTGTTAGTAGTGAAAAGGATACATGATTTGCTGTTAATGAGCTAAAACACAAAAAAATCCACTGGTGTGGTCCTTAAAACCCTTAACTTAAGCCATTTTCCTGCTCCACCACTAAAAAGCTTTTTCTAAGAATACCATTCAGACAGACTTGTTTTCAGTCTCACCACACTGTGAGGCTTTACAACCATTACATTGAATAAAGAATTTCTGAAATCCATCAGATTTAATGTTACCAAAACAAAAGAATAAACGAGTCTGCTTTGAATCCGATTTACACAACTGACCAGTCCTGATAAGCAGTTGTAACCATCAGATCTGAAATGCAGAAGAGTTGTTGGAGTTTAGCGTGTGGGCTCTGAGCTTATCATACCCCCAAATCTAAAGTGCGGCGTAAAGTAATGAGTAAACATCTACTAGGCACTAGCAGGTGGAGGCTGGGGTTGTGGAGGGGTCGAAACCGCAGGCAGCGACTCATCGACACGTCAGAGGGAAAGATGGGAAGTTTTGCTGCTTAAATAGACAAATAAACAAATTAGGGTGTGTTTGTTGTGTGATGCAGGTCGGCTCGAGTTGACAAGACAGACAGTACTAGTCTGTCTTGTACCACTGTTCTTAAGATAAATTTAAATACATTAGCTTTAGCTAATATATCCTTTAGTTTTGACTTTTATCTCATGATGAGAAACAGGATATGGTCCTGTTTAGGACCTTTTCCCTGTACTCGTACCGCTAGTGATCAGCTTTACAGAGCAAACCTCAGCTATGTGCTTCTATGAAAGTTGTGTAATTTCTCCAGACTTTTGCTACAGAGTGAATGGCTTTAGTTGCTTCTTATTTTAGAAGCAAGGAATTCATTCTCATTGCTCTTATCCCGATCTGTCTCAGAGCAGAACCCTAGCCCTAACACACGGTGGAATCACTGTTTCAGACTCTGATGTGGAAGAAAGGGAAAATAGCACAGAAGGGAGAAATAAGGAGGAAAGTGCCGCTTATGATACTGAATCAAACCCAGCCATTTCCTGTATTCCGAGCCAGAGCCGCTCACACACTTTCCATATATGGTGATGGTATTTGCATGGAGGGAAAGCCTGGGCTTATGGATCAGGAGTGGTGTTGAAATCCCTTTGTAGTAACTTCTGGGAAAAGGTCTGATTCCGTTTTCAGATTTGATGAGAATCCACTAATCCACTGTTTTCTCTGCCCAATTATATTTCTAGAGGAAGTTGTCACAATATTATATATAATATAATATTGTAATTTATAGTTATCTTGTCATGTTTGAGCTCCTTCTGTGTATAGCTTTGCTCAGAGGGAAGTCTGAGGTTGCATGGTGATGATGTCGTTATGGCCACTATAGACTCCACATTATGCCAGATGTCCCTTGTGTGTGTGTGTGTGTGTGTGTGTGTGCGTGTGTGTGTGTGTGTGTGTGTGCGTGTGTGTTTGTGTGTTTGTGCGTGTGTGTGTCTTACTCCATCATCACACAGCTATGGTAACAGTAGTAAAATTTCCTGTAAACTGAGCCGAAGCGATTTCATATCGTAAAACCTGTAAAAGCTAAACCTGAGAAAGTATGCTCCATATTATTTACCATAGAAGGTCATTGATTAGACATTAATTGTGCTGTGGCCTCATATTAAATCAAATTAGTTAAACAATTAATGCTTTGAGATAGACAACTTTGGTTTGTTGTAGAACCAATAAAACGTCATGTATCCACAATTCATGTAATTAAATCCTAAGTCATAGTTATTTACTGTTACACTGTTCTCTTATTTGTTGTGCTTTTCATCTTAAACCTTATTAACAGGATGGCATCAGAGTGGCTCAGTGGTTAACACCTTTGTCTATTAGCAAGACAGTCCTGGATTCAAACCCAGGTAACTGTCTGAAGTTCGCATTTTCTCCAACTGCTTGTGTAGGTTTTCTCTGAGAGCTCCAGTCTGAAATACAGTAAATGCTAAAAAGCCTCCTCGTTTAAGGTGGTTTGCTTAGCAACCTGTAAAAGGTTTGCTTTTTTGTTTGTTTACAGTCTGGTTCATGTGCAGGAACTCCAATCATTAAGATTGTAGTGACTGCATGAGGCACTACACTCACTGCGGAGAAACATCTGCTACATAACTTTTAAGTGTCTAGATTTAAATGAGTGGAAAAGTGTTAATTAAAAGTATAAAGAAACATTTTTGGTTCAAAGTCACGCTCCAGCCAGTCATCACTGTTACAGTCGGCACAGTCAGCTGCTCTAGTGCTGCTCAGCAGCAGAAGAGTGTCTTTCTTTCAGGCGTCTCCCTGATGTCTGTACGTGTGCAGCTACTCCCTCGGTCGCTGCTGCAAGTAGGAATATTTTCTTAGTATGCTTCCCTCATTAGACAAGACCCAAGAATATGTGACTCTTGCCTCCTACGTTTCCAGCTTATTACCTCTCCCTTCTTGAGTCGGCACACTTTCATTCCACAAATAGCAGAGAGAAATTAACTATGTGATGCTCACTTATTTTATCTTTGCAGTTGAGTTAGCGCTGTCTCTTAACATTGGCATTCCTGATGAACAAAAGGTGCTAACCTTAATAAGAATGTGAGAACGGAGCGTAGCGATGGTAATTTCCTGAAATAAAAAGTTTGAGTTTGTCTGTCAACAACAATGAATAACAGTTTGCGTATTTACTCAGATCTATTCAGGACAAAGGAACCTCAAGATGAACACAAATGCATTCAGAAAGATCAACCTCAGTGTGTTTGGTGGTTTATGCTAGATGTTGTACATAGTAATACTGCTATTCTTCATCTTTATATTGCACTTCTATACCCTTCCTCTGACACTTCTGTGTTTAAACAACACCTGTTCAAAGTCTGCTCATCCAGAAAATGGAAGATTTTTCCCTTTAGGTGGTTTTGTCGGATATAAATTTGAAATATTTCTTGTTGTACGGTTTTGTAATGCACTATTAGAAAAGCAAATTTGCTTTATCACAAGTTAGGTTGTCAAAATAAAAAGATTATTTGCGTCTACCTGCTTCACAAAAAAAAATTTCTGTGCTTAAAGTTAATGTTTAGATTCCTTCTTCTCCTTCAGCTCATTGTCAGGAGGTCTTTTTGCCGCTGAGTGACATCATCCTGACACTATTGACAATGAAAGAAGTCAGCATCTCTCTCGGCCACACCTAAAAGTTGTAAGGCCTGTTAATCTGTGTGATGTCGAGAACTAATGAAGCAGCAATTTGCTGCTTCCCACCTAATGGAAAATACCCGCTGAATTAAGCTGAAAAGCCGTAAACATTCCTCACCATCTCCCATGCTATGACTGAGTCTGTAAAGTGGTTTTAATCTCGATGTTGTAAAGAATAAACAGACTGAGGATATTAAATGCTTCTGGCTCTCCTCTTCCTTGGACATGGTAATTTGGAGTTAATAAGTGAAAGCACAATGGCTTTCCATGGTTTATTTTGTGCTGTGGTGTTACGTTGTGGCTTTTTTCCTTTGCTGTTTTTGTTTCTTTTCCTTTTGCTGTAAAACCAACTTTAGCGCTTGACTTTTATTCACATCTTACATGTACTTGAGTCTCTATGTGCAGGAAAGATTATAGTATTTAGTGGAAATCCAGGCTTACAGTTTTAACGTGTTGTGTAACCCTGAAATAAGCAGCACTCCGTGACCTCTAAGATTCAAAGCATAAACCCAAGAAACCAGAATGAAGCTGAGGTTTAAAGTTCAGCCCTGATGCTGGTACAACAGTTGAGAAAATAATTGGTGGCCTTGCTAAACTTCATCTTTGTCCTTGGAAGCCACAGTTGAGCAACAATTATTGTATTCATAGTTTTGTTGTTGTTGCTTCACTTATTTTAACAATATGCCACACTAAAACTGCCTTTAATCGAACCTCACTTGTCCACGGAAAATATAGAGGCTTATTATGTAGTCAAGACAATAAATCATCCATAAACTTCTGACACAAAGAGTATCATCACTGAAAGAATGAAACAACTGGAATTAATATGTGTGTCCTTAGCACACACTGTAATAAAGCTTACCCAACACTCTCTGAAACCACAGGCTGCATAAAAGATGGATGAAGCTACCACAAGATGGTTTTGGATTCTGTATTTTAAGGACTAAGCGTTAGCATTGTGGCTGCTAATCGCCAGAAATGAATTGCCAGTTATCAACAAACATGATAAGGATTACTTAAACTGTGCAAAAATCTGCTAAATAATACAAAGATAAAAGACTAGCTGCTGAATTTGACTCACCAGATCTGAAGTACAATCTTCTTGAAGGGACTGTATATTATAGCAAAGCATTTGTTAGAGAATACGTTCAAAAGGAAATCTCTGACACCACAAACACAGTCCATGGGTTTACTTCAGTATTTCCAATTACAGCTGGGCCCTAGAATAAAAATGTGACAGCAGCTTCTTTGCAACCAGGAAAAATCAGTGGCTTCCCTTTTAATTACATGAAATTTATTTGCATTCTGTGATGGGCTATGAGTAGCAAGAGTCCTGAAATTGTCCTGAAAACATCCTGAAAGCGATGAAACTCCTCCAGAATGACATACATTCTAAACCTTTTATTCAGTTCAGTTCAGTTTTATTTATATATCCCAAAATCACAACAACCGTTGCCTCAATGTGCTTTGTATTGTAAGGTAAAAACACTACAATAATACAGCGAAAAAAGAGAAAACCCTAACAATCAATTTGAGCAAGCGCTTTGGCAACAGGGGAAATAAAAAGCTGCCTTTTAACAGGAAGAAACCTCCAGCTGAACCAGGCTCGGGAGGGCTGGGGTGAGGGGGTGAAGACAAAACGGAGACATACAGAAATGTTTGCATTACCCCCGCCCCCTTTTTTTAAAGATTTTTTTTAGTTGATCATTTTCTAATCTATTCTCATCTCCAGCATCTTTATTTTCCGTGACTTTTTATATGCTAGATATCTAAAAGCAAGATGAAAGCGACTGGCGGCAAGTAGCCTTAATTTCTCGCAATATCTCGCTCTAATGAGTCAAAATTGTGTTGAATTTCTTCCATCGCATGTAGACTCGGTAAAGCCTGGACTTTACCGCTGCTTCATTTCTATAAGACCAACTTTAAGAGCTGATGTTCACACGGCTGTTTTTTATTTTAATGACGAGCACCGATGCTGCGTTTGACCAATTGGTGCGTGTGATGACATCACATCACCCCTAGCTCTATTAG
This sequence comes from Hemichromis elongatus, assembly GCA_015108515.1. Lineage (NCBI taxonomy): Eukaryota > Metazoa > Chordata > Actinopteri > Cichliformes > Cichlidae > Hemichromis > Hemichromis elongatus. Next base: position 19,507 of record VUQR01018177.1, on the reverse strand, counting down.
AAAGTTCCTTTTCTACAAGCTAAAAAAGATGATCGACATGGTTTTATTGTCACAGTCTAAAATAACCAAAAAAGCTCCAGTGGTCGAAAAGCCCCTAATGATTTCTTTCTCTTGGCAGTATTGTTTAAAGTCCAGCTCTGCTGCTTCCTCTCCCCACATTTCCTCCCTAAAGAGGGAGGAAGTCAAGAGTTAACTTGTGTGTTGACTAATGTTCTGGATGCTGTCCGTGTCTTTGAGTGGTTCTCCATCCAGGAGAAAGAGACTCACTCCTCGCAGCACATTGTGACCCTCGTCCACAGTAGCCAGACAATACTGACTCATAGCACATGATGAATGACCTCAGTTCTCCGGAGACTCACTCGACTAAACACAAAAACAGGGACGTAGAGAGAAACCAGAGTTTTAGGATGTGGATAAAATTTTAGAGCATCTTTGGCACCAAGCACTCTGGGAAATCTGACATCGCACTGTTTTCATGTAAACATCTTTATCATGTCAGGAAATGTGTGTATTATTTATTTATATATTATTTTATTTGAATGATAATGACCATATTCCACTTTCGTTTGATTACCTAAGTAGTGTAGTTACGCAAGTTATGAGTGTGCTGATAAGAAGTGCAGTGTGTCTGTGCATCCGTAATGTCAGACTCATAATCTAATTGTGTATTTTTCACTAACAATTGGACATTGTGTGTTTTTTTTGTTTGTTTTTTTGTTTCAGGGGAGCCGGGGACACTACCGGTACCACTGGCAGAGCCACAATGTCAAACACAGTGGCGTGGATGACATGGTGCTGCTCAGCAAGATCAATGAGGACGCCATCGTGGACAACCTCAAGAAGAGATACATGGATGACTACATCTTTGTATCCTTTGCTCACGTTCACAGTTCACAGCTCAGTGAGGAATAGCGGAGCCCTTCTCTTTCCTGCTATTCCCAGAATAGCTCAATACCCATTCGCTGTGACATATTAGTATGAGTAATAGGTCAGTGTTGGAAAGTGAGCGGGGAGGAAAGGGCGTCTTTGTATCTCTAACTCCTGCTCTTTCACCAAACCTTTCACTGCGGTGCAGAATTTGTAAGGGGATGTGAGGGGGGTGGTGGTGGTGAGAGCATAGCTACTATCTTCTAAACAGCTGTTTTTGATTGTGCTAAGGATTTAAAACGATCTTCTGGAGAGCTATCGTTTTCATACACTACATCACACAAATGCTGGGTTGAAGTTTTTAAAGTGCAGCTGTGGCCACACACACACACACACACACGCGTGTGTATTCATGACGTGAAATGAGATGAATGAATGAGTGCCTTGAAAGGCCACTCTGAATGGCTCATTACATAAACCTGACTGTCACTCTGGCAGTGCTCGGGATTACCAAGTTTACCAAATGCAGGCAGCTTCAAGTTCGACAGCTCTGAGTCTCTCCTTTGATTTTGCTCAGTAAATATCTGTAACTGTGAGGTCTCCCTGCCAAGGCTGTGGGTCACTATGGGCCACCCACAATAGCTGCTTTATTTGCCTTGAGCTGCATTTTGGCTTCAAGGCATAAAACCTCACAGTGTTACTTGGTCGGTCTATTCTCTGTCATTTGTAAGCACTGCATACTTATTTAGGCTCAGGCCTGATCGCCAAATACGCCACACTGCTGCACTGTTGCCATCTCTGTTGACGTCATGGCAATCAGAGATTAAGTGCTTTCTTTTTGACACAGTTTTCTCTTTGTGAGAAGTGATTGTAATTTGGTACCACTAGTTTGCTCCCACTCTTTAATCTCTTTAACTCACGATTTTACCAGACGTACATCGGTCCCGTGCTCATATCTGTCAACCCCTTCAAGCAGATGCCATATTTTGGGGATAAAGAAATTGAGATGTATCAAGGCGCAGTAAGTAGATCCAAGATCATCTTAAGGATATAAGCTTTTTTCTGGATCTCTGGTGTTATTGAAGTGTCAGGTTGGTTTAGGCTGGTAACGGTCTGAAAGACAAAGGTTTTAAATGTACTGGGTTAGATGCTGTGAAAACTTTCCAGCGAGCAGATGCTGCTGTCACAAACTTGACTCAACCACTGGAGCAGCTTGGCAGCACCATCACAGAACATCCTGTTCGAGTCTGCCTCCTCTCTTTTGACAGTGAACTCGAGTTCTTGAGCCAGGAACACAATGAAAAGCTTTAAAAATTCTAACAGACTGTGAAAGCATCACACATGCCAAACTCGGATCACATTTGCACACAAGTGCACTGGGTTTATATTTGCACGGTTAGCCAGCCCAAATTATCAGGGAAAAGTTCATATTTGTTCATAGGTTGTTTGAAATAATCACAAAAAGGCACCAAGTGCAACTGTTTTGGCAAAAGGTCACTATTCTGTTCTAACATCACAGACAAAAATGACATCAGGGGGTAATTTTATTATAGTGATTTTTTTAATGGTTTTTGTGGGTTTTATAGGTCAGTCTGTCTTTGATTACATAATAACGTTATTACCCATAAAAGTTTGTTTAAAACTTCACTAGGTTTAGTATTTCCTTAACCATCAGGGCACTGTAGTTCTCAGCAGACGTTACTATACCACGAGTTAATGGTGAATTAACTATTTACTACTTTTTAATATCAACATAATAAAATATAAAATGAGTAAGCCTACCCTAGAGTAGGGGTAGACTTACCCTTTTTTACCTGACATCCCTTCAGCTCGATATTGAAATATTTAT
>VUQR01018177.1:0-16771 GCA_015108515.1 Hemichromis elongatus | reverse complement strand
TTTTTCCCCTTGCTCCTACTTTTTTTTTTTTTTTTTAACATACATTCATTTCATGACTCTGTCATTTCATGACATTTTAACGCAATTATTTCGCTAACAAGTTTAATTGTTTATTTCGCTATAAACAATTATGGACCCGGGACTTAGGGTGTAATTCCAAAGATTTAAAATAAAATTTCAATATATTTTGTTTAAAATTAGGTCTTAATGTAAAATCACTGTACCTTTAAGGTCGTTAACTGTCTTACTGTGTGTCTTAAACCTGCCTTCTTACTTTACAAGTACACTTTATTCCTGTGCACACTATGAATTGTACTTTTATAGCCATATTAGTAACTGACTCTTTAACTGCTGACGACACTATTAGTGTAATTAGTTATTAACATTTCAGGTAGATTTTGCATCTTTTTTTCTGATATTTTTTGCAAAAAAAATTCATGATTTATTATTATTCTCAGCTAGCAGCTCTGCTTTACTGTTCGTATCTTTAGTATACAGTTGGAAGAGTTTCGACTGTTTGACTGCAAGCCAAAATTTTACCAAAACAAGTCAAAGTCATAACGCTATAATTTTACCTGGCTATTTTAATCTTCTCTATATTTTTTATTTGTATATTTTTGTAATATATATTTATTTATTGCTTATTTGATATGATTAAAGAAAAAAAGAATTTTAACAGTTTAGCCCGTCCTTTATCATCAGTTTAGCCAAACTATTGCTGTCAATAGGTATATTTTGTGAGCTTTTACAACTATAGATTTACTAATACCCTAATGTATCTGTTTAAATAATTTCTCTTTTTGAATTTTCTGCACGTTTTTGGAATAGTTGGGCTAAGAATATATCACCCAGTCATACTGAATCCAACATAATGTTTATGTCGAAATAACTGCTCCTGCCAGAGTTCAGAAGGGCTTTACAGCAGGGTTTTTGTTACTGTGTGATTAATAAGTCATTAGCCATTAGCACGTATTCTCATATATCCAAACATATCACATGTTGCTTGGTTTCTCAGTCAAATCCACCCAAAGTTTGTCAAATCAAGTTTCAAAACACCCCGATGGCAACAGCTTCATAATTGGCTTTCCTAATGTGTGATGTCACAAAAGCTATATCCATCTTTTATATACAGTCTATGGATGTTAAAAGTGTTAGTGATTCATAAAGTAATCTAAGATCAGCTGAGGCAAGATGTGAGAGGCCATTCAGGCACCTAGAAAGGGATCTCAAACCTGGATTAATGATGGCAGACAGTTAGTGTCATATACCATAGACATTGATGGCTTCTTTCACTCCTCTGTCAAATCATCTGTGTTTGGGAGTTTTGCCCTTGGGATGAACCAGTTTTTGTCTGAGTGTGTGGCAGGGTCTGAAGTACACTGGATGTAAACAAGGACTTTCTCTCATAAACCTGCTGCATAAGAGATGGCGATGTTGCTCTGTTTGTTCTTCTGTTTCTCAATAGTTGGCATCTGACCTTCTTTACTTTGAATCTGTGCTGATTTGATGAAAGCCCACCTGGGATAACCACATGCTTTAAGCGCTTTCTTTACATGTGTGTTTACCTTTTCTTTCCCTTAGAGGGAATGTTTTCTGTCCGGTTTTGCAGTGTCCTGATTACTCCAAGTTTGTGTTCCAGAGGGTGGTGGGAGTCAAAGAGGAGGTACTGGTCGGTGTGTGTGGGCTTCTGATAAACTTCAATGTTGAAGTTTCCATTCTCCTCAGTGTGCACAGCACAGTCCAGAAATGGCAAACTGCTGTCCTTTGGGTCTTCCCTGGTGAACTTTATTTTTCTGTCCACTGAGTTGCTGTGAGCAGTGAAGGCTTCTATTTCTTGGCTTTTAATTTTGAACTGGATGTCATCTACGTATCTGTACCAGTGGCTAAGTGCTGTCCCTTTGGAAGAGCCAAGAGCTTTACTTTTGACCACCTTCATGTTAAGGTTGGCTACAGTTTGGGACACCAGGGAGCACATGGCACATTTTTTGTTTTTGGCTGTAGAAACCCTCGTTGTATTTAAAATATGCCAGAGGTCTAACAGGGGACAAAGGTGGTTCTGTCTTCTAAGGAGCTGTCTTGCTGTAGTCGTTATCTGACAGTGTCCACTGCTCCAGTTGTATATATGCAAGTAAAGAATGAAACCACATCAAAGGACACTACGGCTTCATCTGGATCCACTGTTTTCTCTGCTGATAATGACCCACACCCTTCTTCACACCTTGGCTTATGTGATGATCAATTAAGGGACAACTCCCAATAAGGCTTAAATACCTGGGACTCGCTACCATTTGGTCTTATAACTGAATAAGCTTCTTGGATGAGAGGTGACTCTCAAGACTCTTAAAGATGTCCAGTCGCTTCTCTTTCCAAGCTCCTTAGACTACAATGACCTGGATGACTGAGAACCTAAGGAAACATTCGTAAATTAGCATCGTGAACCTTTTTTTGTTCGTGATCGTGATAAATATTTTCTTTTCTTTCAGCATTCACTTGTCTAACACCTATTTAATCTTTTATCCTCTCTCAGGCTCAATATGAGAATCCCCCTCACATCTACGCTCTGGCAGATAACATGTACAGAAACATGATGATAGATCGTGAGAACCAGTGTGTCATCATTAGGTAAGACTTTGAAATTCCAGTCATTCTTCCTCGGCCTTCTATACTTATCATGAGCTAACGGCATGTGACAAGGAAATTATGTTAAGAACCAGACAAGCTACATTTTTATTTAAATTATGCATTCAAAATAGAGCATGATTAACTTCATCATAGAATGGGGGCCGATCTCAGTGGTTTTTAAAAAAAAGGATTAATTAATAATAATAATAATTAAAAAGATCATAAATGAACCAAAGCATGGCCTTATCCACATCTTATTATGATACTACAGTTGCTCTGTTTATTGGTTTTAATTTACATTTATGTAACTTTCAGCACTTTATATTAGGGTGTCAAATGTCCAGGATGTGACAAAATGAGACAAAAGCTGGAGACAATAATCTGTGCAATGTGATCTGTGAGATCACAATGCTGAACTCCTCTGCAGGTCCTGATAATAGACCGGCGAGAGGACAGACCTAACAGGTCTGACCACATCATTAAGTAGAGCTGACTCAGTTTTTGTGTGGTGTTTTTCCATCATGCTGTTTTCAGGTTCAGTGAATTTCAAAAATAAAGAGAAAATAAAATGTGCCGATACTCAGATAGGAAAACAATGAATATTTTACAGCTTGAGCTGGCTGCTAAATCCTCAGGATGTGAGATAGAAACAAGGCAGCTGCTATAGCAGCTATTTTTGACAAACTTCCTGTTTAAAAAAAAAAAAAGAAAAGAGGACACCTGCATGGTGCCCTCCCTCCCTAGATTTAGAGGATTTTAGAGGCTTTTGCAGCCTGTTTGAGTTTCCTGATGAATGTGTCTGACCTACAAAGCTGAGAAAAATGTGGTGTCATTAGGGGGTTTTTATGCTATGGTCTACTCATCTGAGCAGCATGGTTACTATACTGCTTACCTCATGATGAATGACCCCTGCTTCAGCACTTTTGGCTGTTGTTTGGGCTGCCAGCAGTTGCTCGTTCAGTTTTCCACATAAAGGCACCGAGGTGGATTTTGTGATTGACTAAATCAGCAAACAAAAGCATGGAAGTGGTTTTATGATGAACCAGGTCTCTGCAAACAAAGGCTGCTGTGAACTGCTAACCAAGCAGGTGGTCAGCACAGACCTGTGTTAGCACTTTTTTTTTTTAATATTTACATTAAAGAAAACGTATGAATCAGAGATGAGGTTAATGCAGAAAAAGAGTGGCTGAGCATTTCTTTTATTTCTCTGTTAAATCCAAATCCTCACAATTTCAAATATCAAAGTGTTTATTTCTCTTTTATGTTTCATTTTATGAAACACTTTTTCGTCGGAGACTAGTTGCTCTGCATTACTACAGATGGACAAATATTCCAGAAATACACGATTTCTCAGTTTCTTGGCAGTTTTGCTTGATTTTGTTCCTTGAAGCCAACTTAAATTTCAGTCACATGACGAGTGAACAACAGCTTCTTAAACCCAGTCCCACAGAAAGCACTCTTATTCATTGTTCTGCTGGCTTTTTACCAGGAATCTTTTCTTTCTTTTTTAATGATTGTGCGTGGGATCCTTTCCACACATCGTTGTGCCTTTCTTTTCATCAGTGGTGACAGAGCATTTTGCTGTTATAATTAGATCAGTTTGAGGAGGACAATGTCTGCTGAGAGATTGTCAGGATCATTTTAATGCTTAAAATATGCACGTAGTCATTGGGTGTTATTTACAGTGCCCAGCAACACAGTGCCCTGCACCCGTGAAATGCATTTTTTTTAAGGCTTTTAGATATATCTGCAGCTGTATGTGGAGACCAATGAAAATCAATGTCCTGATGTGATGACGCAGGTAGTTAAATTCTAGCTGTATAGTTCCTGCACTTTTTCACAAAGAATATGGTGTCATAGGAATAACAATAGGGTAACCTATATGACAAAGAACACAACATGCTAATTAAGATGTTACATTTTTAAAAATTTGCTTAATTTCACCAAATATCTTAAAGTAGATGGCAGCGACTGTAACAGGGATCCTGTGAGCTGTGACATGTAGAGAACTTGGGACAGGGGCGTAAGTAGCAACAGTCCCTCTGTTTAGGAGGTGATGTATATAAAAAATGTAAAAACATGCAAAAAAACAAAACAAAAAACAATGCCCTGACATTATCACAGGAGAAATCTTGTCAAACAGACGGTACATGCGGCGTAGCGAGTTCTGTGGGAATACAGTGAACACCTTGTTGGATTCAAAACTGCCAGAACTAGAACTGTTGACTGAACATGCTTCACATAGCTCAAGTCAATAATAATTTATGAAAGATAATGCTTAACGCTCCCTCCCTCTGCACTACATTGTGCAACTCATGTCCTTGTTTGGTTATTAATCGCTGCAGAAGTCAAAAATGTCTTCAGCATTCAAATGCCACAACAATGAGACCTGCCCTTTTGGGGGTTTAAATGGGCCTCAAAGTCTCCCTGCAGCTTGTGCTGGAAATATCTCTTTAGAGGCTCGATTGCAGAAGGAGAAATTATGCTCTCAGATATATTTATCTAAAATATCAGTTTCCTACTTGATTCCAAACTGGACAGCGAGGAAGTCCAGGCAGTACTTTAGGATCTGGTACAGGCTGGGAGGTGTATATAGTAGGATGTGTGCAGCTATACTGAGACTGCTGTAATAGAGCAGCTCCCATGACTTCCTCTGGCAGTCTCAAACAGTCTGCAGCTGTGTTTCTCACAGCGGCTGTACCATCCTGACTCTGCTTTAAGGCACAGAAAGAAAAAACAGACCCGGCCGTCACCCACTGCCAAACCACATAGGTCAAAATAAGTATGACCCTGGCGCAGTGAAAGACAAGTGTAAGCTGAGGGAAAAGATACGAAAGAAAACTATGTAAACAAAACGGGATAAATGTCGTTATTACTGCGGCGTTCATCTGCCTGCACATCAAGAGCCACTGACGATGGGTCGGGTTCATGCACTAAATGTAGCTGGCTAGCTGTGACTGCTTATTTAAGAGATTCAGTATTACTTTCTGAAGCAGAAAGTATTGCACGAAAAGTTTCACATACACCAACAAACACACATAAACTGCAGCTACTCTCACAGCTCACAAGTTTCTAATTAGTTTCATATTCTCAACCGATTTTGAGCTGGGTTTTTGTCTGAATGAAGAGTTTGTGACAAGTGTTTAACAGTTACTCTTTTTTTCAGCTTCTTTATTCATAAGCTAACATACACTGCAAGTCTCTTTAAGTAGGTTTACATTTGGGACAAAAGTACAGTGTCTAATTGCTTTTTACCCCTCAGCTTTGGGTACCATCTGTTTAAATCTGGGTACATTTCCTACATAGTGATTTTTTTTTCTCTATTGATTTAAATGTACTCCAAATTAAAACTGACGACTGAACTCGCAATCTGGAATCTTTTATTCGAGGAGCTAAAATGAAAACCCTAAAGGATCGAAATTGTGTAACTGTCCAAATATCTGCTGTCTGGACATTACAAAGTTTACCATGTTTGGTAGTCAAAACTATCCTGTTTATTGTAGTGTGTTCAACCAAAACACACACATGTAAACAAACCGTATACCATATACCAGATTCTGTTTTCAAATATGGATGTGTGCAGGAAACAGTATTTAATGCACAGACATTTCTGGCTGAGCTGTTCCTAAGCAGTCTTAATGTTAAATATCAGATGCACACATGCGGGTTAGGGTATGGCATAAGCTTTAGACTGAAAAGCCACCAGAACAAACGGGAGCAGGAAAATTCATTTAAAATCAAAAATAAGGGAAACAAAAATTTAAACAAAAAACGGTTTTGGTGGGGGCAGGGTGGTTTTTGGTCACTGAGTCAATGAAAACTGTGGATGTGTGAGACAGAAAACAACGACTCAGTGAGCGTGTGCTACAGGCTATCAGGTGGATCTGAATTTGGCTCGTGTTTGAGAAAACACGTGGTGAAGTCTTTATCTGTTTTTCAGCGGCGAAAGTGGAGCAGGGAAGACTGTGGCAGCCAAATATATCATGGGCTACATCTCCAGAGTGTCAGGCGGTGGACCGAGAGTGCAGGTGAGAGGAGATGCCTTTTGTCTGTCTTGGCAGTTTGTAAATGAAGAATGCATCTTTTAAATGCTTAAGTGCACATGTGAACGATAACTAAGTAAAACCAGAATGATTTGTGATACTCACTGCACGTGTGTGTGTGTGTGTGTGTGTGTGTATGCAGTCAAACCACCTGTTGCTGTCACATTCCTGCATTTTTTTTTCACGCTTTGCTCCAGTCTTTGTCTTGTCATCCTCATCCTCTTTATCCTATTGTGAGCCCATCAGCAGACTCTTATTCACACAGCCCCCTTGTGCCATCTGGCACCCCCGCACCCCTCCTTAAAATAAAAAGCAAAACAAAAAAAACAGCAGATGTCCAGTTTCTAAGCTCGATAAAGATCTCAAGTTTGATGAGGAAATTCCTGCACCATGATAGCAGTGGGAGTTTTATAATGAATCCACTAAGAGCTGCTTCCACCAAGACAACAATCAGAAATCATTTTCTGGCTTTTTATTTAACGATTGACTGCTTACACTAAATCAACTAAGACAGCTTTATTATATAGCTATGATACTATTAACTGTACTTTATTCCTCAAGATAATATCACAGTGTCAGTTCAGCTGTTTTAGCATGATGCATTTCTCAAAGCTTGTTAATATTCAGATTTTTGGACATCTGGAGATCATGCTGGAACAAAACATCAGAGCAAAAAGGACTTTAACATAGTTAAAAGGCTAAGCCCATATCAGAACGTGTGTCAGTGAAGCATGTTTTTCTTTTGTACAGGACTAACAAAAGAAAATTTCCAAGAAATACCGCTCAGCCTCTGTGAACAATACTGGAAGTGAAGAATATCTCTGTCTGCTGTACTGATTTAAAACTCATGTGTTTCTGACACACACATGGCTCACAGGGAGGATAATGTCCTCCAGATTTTGTGTGTCTGTAGATGTGCATGTGTGCGCCATGCTGCTATCTTAGTGGAAACTTTCAGAGAGTCGGGGTGTGAAGTGTGTGGTTTCTCTACCTGCTGCCTCATCTGTTTGTGATGTAGCATCAGCTCACTGAATCTGTCTCCTCGCAGCACGTCAAAGACATCATCCTGCAGTCCAACCCACTGCTAGAGGCCTTCGGCAACGCCAAAACTTTGAGGAACAACAACTCCAGCAGATTTGTAAGGCTGCTTCTCTCCCTCTCTCTAACATACAGTATAATCAAATTTCAAATGTCCTCACATCCTTTTTTCTAAAACTTCTCTGAACATCCCACTCCTAGTCAGAGACACGGACGCAGTTGCCATGGAACAAGCTGAGTCCTCAACTTTTTTTCTTTTTTTTTTTGCGGCAAACCTTTGAGATTTACAGCAAAAGTTTGCCTTCTGTTTTCTGTTTTGTTTCATGAGGCAGCAAACATCGTGTGTGTCCCGGTTAACCAGAAGTGCTGCGACGACGAACTGCACAGAAAGACAGACACGCAGAACTGCTGAGGCTTCTTATCCAATGAAAATAAGCTTCAGATAGAAAATGCAACTCCCCGAAAATTTTTCTTTTAGTTAAATTCATGAAGAGCGGATGCCATAAAAGATATTCTTAGCTTCAAATTTGAAAGAGCAAAAATAGTTTGTCTCTAATCGTGTAAGTTCACTAAATTTGAAGTGCTTTTTTTGAATAATGAGACAGTGCATACAGCCTAGACTGGAGATGAGAGTAAGACAAAAAGCTGGATCATATTTTTATTTAAGTGCACACACACACACACACACACTGCTAGCAACCTTAGAAGAGCCAGGTGCCAGTATTTTCAGACCGTATAGCTCTGCTTTTAAAGCTTTATCACAGTCGACTGCATTACAAAAAAATGCTTTGATCCATTAGGGGAAATACTTTGAGATCCAGTTCAGCTCCGGCGGTGAACCAGACGGAGGGAAAATCTCCAACTTCCTTCTGGAAAAGTCACGTGTTGTCATGAGGAATCCCGGAGAAAGGAGTTTCCATATATTCTACCAGGTGAGGCCTTTTTTTTTTTGTTTAATAGTGAATGGAACACATTTGGCCTGAGAAAAGGGCCTGAGAGGTGATTTCAGGACAGTCTGGATTTAAAAAGCAGTCTGTTTTTGTTGTGCATGGCCGGAGGTTCTCATTTTGCGATAGTACAGACTTCTTTAAACTCTGTCATATATTTTGTACACACAGTTACAGACTTAATTTCTGCTCAACAGTTGATAGAAGGAGCCACCTCGGAGCAGAAGAATAGCCTGGGAATCACAAGCCTGGATTACTACAGTTACCTCAATCAGTCTGGCTCCTACAAAGTGGACGACATCAACGACAAGAGCGACTTCCAGGAGACGATGGTACGGTCCAACTCTTTCGGTTTGCTTGGCAGTCAGTGGTGTAGTGTGTGTCTGTGAATCTCATACCAGTGTTCATGTGGCTCAAAGTCTCTCAGTAGCACTCCGCTCTTGTTTTCTTTTTTTCTTCTTTTTCTTTTTTTTTTTCTTCAATGATCTCCTTCTGTTTTTGTTTACCAGCGAGACCACAACAGGAGTAATTAGAGAACATGAGCTAGGTACCGCAGGAGTGAATAAACCCCCACTGTGGTCCTGATTTAGCATGCTATTTTTTTCCCTTTTACTTCACCAGAAAGCCATGGATGTGATTGGCATCTCACCGGAGGACCGCTCCATGGTGCTTCAGATTGTAGCCGGAGTCTTGCACCTGGGAAATATCAGCTTTAAGGAATCAGGGAACTACGCTGCTGTGGAGAGTGAAGAGTGTAAGTGGACTCACACAACGAGCTGATCACCAGTCACCAAAGATTTTTGCCACCAAAAGGAAATAAGGTGCTAAGGACCAAGTCTGAGTTGTGGTAAATCTTTGCTTCTCGCTGGGTTCTTGTCCTGACCTGCCCTTCTCTGGTTGGTTTTGGAGAGTGTTTCTTTTTTGCCACTTTCACTCCCTACAGTTTTATTGTGTTAATGCAGGGCTGCAGCCAGCTGTCTGGAGTACTTCAGGCCATGCAAGATCACCAGAATATAAAATGCTATTATTGAAGGTCTGGACGTATTTCGTCAGAGACTAAAATTACTTGGAAAAAATGCTTTTTTCTTTCTTTTTTTGTCTTTCCCCCTTCTCCTTCCTCTTTTCTTTTTCTCCACATGCTGCGTCTGTATGATGCAGAGGAGAGTGCAGTTGCCAGTGTACAAAGCACTGGTTTGTTCAGGGCAAACGTAACAGCAGCATTTCATAATCTAAGCCTTTCCTGTTCCTTTCAGTCTCCTGTGTGATTTAACTGCAGTGTGCTGTTGTATTACTGCTCCTCATATAAAACTGCACAAGCCACTTCAGTATTACCAACTAAAACTCAGAGAAGAGTCATCATTCCAAAAAGGTATAAAGATGACAGTAGTCAGAATGTAAACAGATGATGGACACTACCACTGCAGCATCACCCAGTGTTTAGTCTTTTTTTTTCCTGAGCAGCACTAGTTTTAAAGACACGAGGGTCTCATCTCTTTTCACCATTAATATATTGAGGTTAATTCAGTTCAAAATTTACTAATGCCTTTTTGGACTGAAGCACTCCATCCATCGATCCAATTCAGGGTCACAGGAGTCTGTCCCAGCTACAATGGGGCGAGAGGAAGGGTACACCCTGAACAGGTGGCCAGTCTGTCACAATGACCAAAAAACTCCTACAGCTCAAATTTAACATGCAAATATCTAAGAGTTGATATTGGGGAAATGAAGTGAGCTGTCACAGGACTGTTCATGTCTTACTGGAGTGAAGCTGCATGCTTTGAAAACCTCTGTACTGACATCTACATTATGCACTGCTGCTTTGACTAACAAATCTGCAGGAAAACACAGAGTTACATGAGAATTGTTTCCAAAGTTCACATGCAGAACGTGTCCACACTGCCGGGCCATCATATATAGAGCCCGTACCTTTATTACCAAACACAAAGGATGACTTTTCCTCACGGTTTAATCGGGCATATGGTCAGTCACACCCTAACGTCCCAAAAGGGGCGCTTCTAGAGTGGTCTAATGCATTCCCAGACGCAGTGAGTCTGCAGGCCTGAGAGCTATTTCCTTTTAGGGGAAGTGAGTCACTGTAATAAGGCAGGGAGGGGCTCTCAGGGGACAATATCAACGCCAGGTCGGGGCTTGATCTGTGGAGTTTGCCACACTTTTTATTCAGTAGCTGCTATTTTTACATTTTACACTACACCCCACTGCAGTACAAAGCTCATGAGCTCTGAATCATCTACTATTATCTTTTTATTTGTAAAATCTGCAATGTTGTGGCTTTACATCAGTCATGTGCATTGTGATTATGAGAAGTTTAAAAAGGCTGATATATTTGAACCCTGGATTTTCAGTGTTTTCTGTGCTAATGCGAAGGTTGCACCTTTCGAAGAGTCCAGTCCTGTGTATTAATTTGCATGCTGGTTTTCACAGAAGGATCCTATACTCACATGCTGCTTTATTTCTCAGCTTATCATAGCAATGCAGTAGCAGAATATTATGACATAATGCTATAAATCAAATACAGTGGTTATAATAATTTTCATTTAATAACCTGTTTGTTTTCTTGATTAATGATTAAAACTATAAAATGTCAGAAAACCTATCGTAAAAAGAAATGCTAATTGCTCTTTCCCTTTGACCTATATCCCAGTCTTTCCTCCAACCTATTTTCCATAACTCAAAGATATTTAATTAAAGATTACAAACAACAAAAGCAAAATATAAGCTATTCTCATTTTAGGAGTTGGAAAAAACAAAAAGAAAAATTTGATTTATCAACTGTTTCTGTAAAGGTGAATGCTTAAATAGCCAAATCATCAAATTCCTTGCAAAATAGATTTATGCATATAATAACTTTTATAAAGTCACAACTGCTTTCTTTTTCTTCCTTCCTTTAATAGTTTTAGCCTTTCCTGCATTTCTGCTGGGGATTGACCAGAACCGTCTAAAGGAGAAACTGACGAGTCGAAAGATGGACAGCAAGTGGGGAAGCGCGGTGGAGTCCATCGACGTGACGCTGAACGTGGAGCAGGCGTGTTACACACGTGACGCCCTCTCCAAAGCCCTGCATTCACGTGTGTTTGACTTTCTGGTGGAGGTATGATTACATGCATACGGCGCTTTGCGATAGTAAATACAAAGTGCTGAAGCCGGTTATATTTTGGTAACAACTACTTTTAATTTCAGTCCATCAACAAAGCCATGGTGAAGGATCATCAGGAGTTAAATGTTGGCGTGTTGGACATTTATGGATTTGAAATTTTCCAAGTAAGTGTTTTCTGGACATTTCTCAGGCCGACACATGAAAATGAGATTAACTGGTATTATCAATGAGCATTTAAACAGATTTAACACAAAGGATGAGGCTAATGTAAAAAGTATGTGGATTAGGTCCCATCTCCTAATTGAAACAGCAGTCTTCAACATGCTTTTTTAATCAGATTACTTCATTGTTTACTTTGTTTAATGAGACTGGACATTTGTGGTTTACAAACAGATCTTTAGGCCTTTTATTGATATTGCTATGGTGACCGTGAATCTATCTATTATTGCTAAATGACATCTAATCTGATCCTCCAGGTTGGGCTGTTTTTTCAGGTTGACGAGTTTTTTGTATGCACAATGTAAGAAAAGGTCAGCTGCATTCTGGTGACTGCAGGTTATTAGAAAGGAAACTGCAGACCTCTATAACCTAAAGTTCAGGCTGAAGGTCCATTGTATGTGCTGCGAAATGCACAATGCTCCCCTTCCTTTAACATCAGACAGTCAGTACATCGCTCCCCCTCCAAACAAAGCCCATTGAGCTTAGAGGATATCCGCACCCCGCTGGAGATGCAGCTCATTTAGGCTGTACGGATTTTATTCACCCTCTTGTCTTCTTCAGAAAAATGGGTTCGAGCAGTTCTGCATCAACTTTGTGAATGAGAAGCTCCAGCAGATATTTATCGAGCTGACTCTAAAGGCGGAGCAGGTAATGTTCCTCCACGCTCTTCTCTTCTTCGTCTTTTATTTCCCACATGCTTTATTCTCTAGTGCTTAACTTTTTTTGCATGTCTTGCAGGAGGAGTATGTGCAGGAGGGCATCAAGTGGACTCCTATAGAATACTTCAACAACAAGATTGTGTGCGATCTCATCGAGAGCAAAGTAAATAAACTCTGAATAGGACGTTTGTTGCTCATATTAAATATACACTTTTTGATATAGAAATAACTGCATTTTCTTTTCATTCAACAGAAACACGACACTCTTAAAAATAAATGCTACCTATGTGATGGTGAATTTATTTTTTTGGGGAGGCTGATTTAAATATCCACCCTCTAGGCTTTTATCATCAAGAAAGTAACAGATTACTTTCTAAAGTAAAACAGTATGGAGATTAGATCAAACCTTGGACCTGTAAAGTAGTGGAGAAAAAAAATTAAATGTCTTTAATTCCCTTTTCCATTAAATATATTTGAAATCAATCGTTCTAATAACATAATAGAAATCAATAGACTCCTTCACATACTGATATATTTTTGGAGGCTGAAAAAATATAAACCAGGTTAAACCAGGATGTGATCATTTGTTAATCTTGTTTACTAGTATAGTAACTTACTGCCAAGTTTCTGCTCTGTTGCCATGACTTGCAGCTTAATACCCTCAAACGTGCCGACATGCCTCTTAATTTGATTTATCTGTCCTACTGCGAGGTCTAATCCATGAAATCCACAACAAGGGCTTTAACGCAAGCCTCCATCTGAGAGGAGCTGGGATCTGTATCAGTGGCTGACAGTTTAGTTCTTTGACTAAAGCGCTGACAAATTTACTCGTGTCTTTTTAACACTGCTCACTGAGTCTGAGAGGCTGTTGCCGTTCTCCGGTCTGAAGATCGATTATAAGCCTCGGGCATAATGAAAAAATGGGACCAACTACTGTGAGAGTAATCTTTAGGACATGCTTTTTTTAACTCAGCTCTACCGTTTTTGTTTTAATATGTGTAAAATGTCTTTGCATGTTTGATAAATACCAACCATTAGTAATTTGTTTCTGCATCGAAATCAAAATTTTGTGTGGTTTCTTATGTCCCACTGCTCAAATCTTTTGTGCCATTTCAAGAGGGACAAGTTAAGTGGGCAATTTTTTGATTGTCAAATAATAATAAGTGCATATAAAATGGTAGAAAAAGTAAAGAAAACAAAAACAAATCTAAAGTTAGCGTCTGTTTTACTTGATACATGACTTAAAAATTATTAAAACTGTTGCTAAGTCCTTTCACAGCTACATTCAAAACCACAGCTATATACACATGTGCTGCAGGTCAGACAGAAAAAGTTTTAAAAAAAAAGAAAAAGATCTTCAACCCATGACGGATCAAGAACTTAATGTTTACCGTGTTCCCCAGAATCCTCCTGGCATTATGAGCATCCTGGATGATGTTTGCGCCACCATGCATGCTGTGGGCGAGGGGGCTGACCAGACGATGCTGCAGAAGCTCCGAGTCCAGATCAACACCCATGAACACTTCAACAGCTGGAATCAGGGCTTCATCATCCACCACTATGCTGGCAAGGTCAGTTTCACTTTGATCTGTTTGTTTGCTTTCCCTGACAACTAGCTTGAAACAGCAGTCGTCTGCATTTTGAGTGGGAAGCCATTCAGCTTTTTGCAGATATAAACAGTAATGTATGCCGGGACATAGCGTGTATATATACATCTCTGTGCACTTGTCTTCGTCCCTGCCATCAAGTTTGAAAGAATACTTTATGCATGTAGCCTCCAGCTGTAGGGTAACTTCTGGAAATAAATAGTCCAGCACTATAAAAATGGCATTTCATTTTTTTTTTTTAATGGTGTTGGAGCTGTTCCTCCGTGCTTGTATGATCTGTCATAAATACTAGTTATATGCAGCTGGTTCTTTCATCTGTGTCGTCATTTTGTCCTCAGAAGGTTTCCACTTCTGAAGTAGCTTTGTGCACCACCATCTCCCACCCTTCAGCATTGTTTGTCTGGCTGAATTTACCTCCCCGTATTAAACCTGCTCATCGAGCCAAGCATTGAAGCTCACTAGAGGTTTTCTTGTGGATTAATTTAGATTTTTGGTGGTCTGAGTAGAGGTCGCTTCGTGTCATTCTCCAGATGTGTGGTGGCCTCAGCCTGGCACACATGCCGTAAGCTTAATGAGCCGTGCCATTAAGGCTCGGAAGGCTCCCATGCCTGCGCTCATAACATTCCTCCCGTCTCAGCCTAAAGTATAGGAGAAATAATAGAGTTTAATTTACACAATTAAACCACTGCTGGTTTTATAAGAATGCTAATCCTGGGACGTGTAAAGCTTGGACCCTGAAACCCTTCATGTTTTTTTTTCTCTCCCATAAATTTCAGGGCATTTATTTAGGTCACAATATGAGTTACGTTTATTTATTTTCACACAAGCGTCATCTTCCACTTTGTTGGAGGTTTCATAGAGTTCAGTTTTCTCCTTTTTTGATAATGACGACTCTTGAGAAATCCTTCTGTGTGCCTCTCCTCCAGGTGTCCTACGACGCGGAAGGTTTCTGTGAGAGGAACCGAGACGTCCTCTTTACCGACCTCATTGAGTTGATGCAGAGCAGTGAAATGTAGGTATCTCCTGTTTACACATTGCACCGACATGTGGCGAGCATTTCTACGGCGCTCGCTTAAAGAGAGTCATCTTTTGTGATCATATGGTTATAATTGAACGCAGCTGAATAATAGCTTCAGACATCGCACAGAATCTGGAAACTGGTGGGATGTAGCAAAAGTTTGCAGGGTGGGGTTATGCTGTGCCCTCTGCCCTCAATCGCATCTGCTTGCCTGCTGCCGTCCCATAATGCGGCTTTTGGGGTCTACTCAATCTGCCCTTGCAAGTGCAGCTTGCTTGTGGGTCTGTGTTGTGTCTGTTGCCCCTGTTCTATGCTTTCTTGGGCTTTTCTTTTTGTGTGTCATCTGTGCAAACTGCCTGTGTTGTCTGTGAAACCCCCGCAGGTCTCCTTTGTAAGGCGTGAAAGCACGTTTTGCCTAAATCCCATTCAGACACGTGCTAGAAGATACGTTGATGCATTTCACACGACATGCACACAAAGATAAAGAGTCTTCAATGAGGCGGAAGGAAGCACACCCATTCTTTCAAGCAGCAGGTCCAAACGGAGAAGAAAGGACTGACCAGTATTGTCAGCTGGACAGTATTAGAAGGCTTTGAATCTGTTTGTACCATTGATCCTTTCTTCTGTGTCCAAGCCCGGAGTCAGAAGTTTAAAATCAAACAAATCCCAACGTGGAAAAAAAACAGAAAGGGTGTGGGATTTAAACCAACATAGAACAGCATTTTGAAATCATAAACTAATCAGTCAAATATTATATTAACTAGAAGTGTGTGTCAATTTAAGATCAAGCCACCAGATTTCTACGTGACAAATAAAGAAGCTACATGCATGACAGAATTGTGCTGATTGCAGAACTAAAACATCCTTTTGATAATGGTCAGGCATAAAATTACGACTGGGCTTAACTAGGCTTTAAAAAGGAGAGACATGTGATGAGAGTGAGGAAATAATATTAATTATTATCTTAGAATTTTCATAAATGACAATAAAATAAATGACGATAACTTCCAAAAGCTAAACCCACACTGTTCCTTTATTGTTACTCCATCGTGTGTGTGTGTGTGTATGTGTGTGTGTGTGTGTGTGTGTGTGTGTGTGTGTGTGTGTGCATAGCTGTAAATTTAAATGGTGCTAAACAAAGTAAAAAGGTACTTTTGAAATGTTTGAATCTTGACGATCGCTTGTCTCAAGCTGAGAGGAACTTGAAGATGTGGGGACCAAAAATTGGACGTTTAGTATTCTCGTGGGGACCGACAACCCTTGTGGGGACCAAAATCCCGGTCCTCACGAGTTTGAAGGCATTTTTCAGACTCAAAATGTGGTTTTAGTGTCAGGGTTACAATAAGGTTGTGGTTAGATTAAGGGTAAGGGTCAGGGTTAGGCATTCATTTTTGATGGTTAGGGTTAGGGTAAGGGGCTAGGGAAAGCATTATGTCAATGAGATGTCCCCACAAGTTATAAAAACACAACGTGTGTGTGTGTGTGTGTGTGTGTGTGTGTGTG
>VUQR01018168.1:19187-30842 GCA_015108515.1 Hemichromis elongatus | reverse complement strand
TCCTTGTTGAGTTTATCCTGAAGATCATTGCACTCAGACAGCATTACTTCAGAAATGGCTTGCACATTGTGGACTTTGTGGTTCTCAGTTTGTCCATTATAGGTGAGTCCTACACACAGAAACATTTTTTTTCTCATTTGGTCTCAGTTTGGTTACTGTAAACGTCTGAGGCCTGTAACAAGAAGTACAATTTTCCCTGTTTTTACTCTAAAGTCAGTCCGTGTCATTGTTTCTGCAGTTTAAAATGTACTTTAAGTGTTTTCAGTCCTCCTGCTTTCCTGATGTTTGTCACACTTTAAATGTTTCAGTTTTTTCTTTTTCTTTTTTTTTTGCTTGTTGCAGGTTTCTTCATATCTGATATCATGGAAGCATATTTCTGCAGTCCCTCTCTCTTTTCTGTTATGCGATTGGGTCGTTTGTTTGCCTTATGTGGAGCATTCCATCACATTCGGTTTACCAAAAGGATCTGGATGCTGATTAAGGGCTTTGTGATGTCACTTCCTGCCCTTTTCAACATTGGCTTGCTCTTCTTCTTCATTGTGTACACATTCTCCATCATTGGCATGTTTAACTTTGCCTATGTGAAGAATGAGATGATCACCAATGATATGTTTAACTTCAACACATTTGGAAACAGTATCATTAGCATGACTATGATCACCACGTCCTCACGGTGGGACGTCCTGTTGAGTACCATCATGAACACAGCTCCAGACTGCGACCTGCAATCACCTGACCCTGGTAACTGCGTCAACCCGGCAGTGGGGATCGTTTTCTTAATCTCCTACATCCTCCTCTTCTGCCTGCTGGTGATCCACCTGTTCATCGCTGTCATCCTGGAGCTCTTCAACACAGCGAGGCCCGAGGACGCTAAGATGCTGAGTGATGATCACCTCCAGATGTTTTATAAAACCTGGAGGAAATTTGACCCCAGTGGCTCGCAGGTCATACAGTACAGGTGAGACTGAGCTCGGTAAAGGTTTCTAACCCTCAGCCATAATCAAAAATGTTTCAGCACTACAATGGACTCCACCGTGATAGTCTAATAGTCTCTAATGGACTTTAATAGACTCTAATGTGTTTCTCAGTGAGCTGGCAGACTTCTGTGATGGTCTCCAGGATCCTTTAAGGATTCCCAAACCAAACACCATAAAACTGACCCACTTGAATCTGCCTCTGCTTCCTGGAGACCAGATCAGCTGTTTGGATGTCCTCCGCACAATTACTACACAGGTAAGTTCACCTGGGATGCAAACACTTTGGCATGTTTCTTAAACTCTGTTTCCTTAAACTAAAACCACTTCTCCTTAAGTGGGAAGAAAACCTCCTGGCAGAAACAGGCTCAGGGAGGTGTAGCCATCTGTTGCTACCAGATAGGCTGAGTGGACAAAATATACGCTGATGAAGAGAGCCAGAGATTATATGCCCACTGAAGGATATACCCTAGTCAAAAAACAACACTAAGATTCCTGACAGTATTACTGGTGGCAAAAGTATTGCCCTCCAGAGTAAGTATCTGTTTAAACACCATGGTACTAAAATGTTTAGTATAAAGTATTTGTGCCTCAGTTTAATTTGAATTTATAAGCAGAAAATTGGCGGTAATCCAGGTCTTTATATCTTTAAGACATTCCTGTTGGATAGCATTGAAAATATATTCTATTTCTTTGAATAATATTGCATAAGGAAGTGGTTCCCAAACTTTTTTGCTAGGCCCCCCTCTGTTTTGCATGAAAAATCTTCATCAGAAAGGCAGAGGCATCATGGTGTAATTACTTTACTTGTAGTTGTTTTTTCCCTGTGTAATAATATTCAACATTTCTATCAATACATTTTTTAAAAATGTCTCTCTGTGCAAAATGGGCTTAAAAACATAAACAACTGTGGGATACTGTTTGTCCATGATTTGGACAAGGGGAACAAATTACGGCAGGATTAGCCTGATATTATTTTTATCCCACTGTAACTTTACTGTATAAAGAGCTAACATTTCCAAAATGTCAGGAGTAGTCATTATAAGAAGTGTTTGTGAACTAAAAGTCAAGAATGTGGGATACTGTTTGTCCGTGATTTGTACAGCACAGCGTGTGCTCCCAACAAAGGAAAACCAATTCTGTCAGGGATCCCTACCTTGGCACTTGTGCAGGGGAAGCCAACGGGAAGATATGCTTCACCATATTTTCTAGTCTTTGGCTAGGAAGGAAGTTGGTTTGGAAACATAATTGGCGATGCTTCGTCTCCTGCTTTGCGTTTGGGTGGGAGCCCCGTCAAAAACCTGTCCATTATGTTGGAGTGTCCAAGTATTCTTTTTTTTTTTCTTTTCATACCGCGCCACCCCTGCAATGGCTCTGCGCCCACCACCCTAGGGGGAGGGCCCCACACTTTGGGAACCTCTGGCATAAGGGAATTATGCATAATGTAAACAGAATTGGTCCTAGCAAGGAATTCCATAATTAACATTTTAATTCAAATCAATTCAGTTTTATTTATCTTGCACCAAATCACAACAGTTGCCTCAAGGCACTTTTATTGTAAGGTAAATACTTTACAATAATAAAACCTCAACAATCATTTGACCCCCCATGAGCAAGGACTTTGGCGACAGTGGGAAGAAAGAAACAGGAAGAAACTTACAGGAGAATTGGGCTCGGGCAGCCATGTGCCATGACCAGTTGGGGTGAGAAAAAGAAGATGGGATAAAAGACATGCTGTGGAAGAGAGCCAGAGATTAATAACAAGTATAATTCAGTGTAGAGAGGTAAGTTAACACACAGTGAGTGAGAAAGGTGACTGAAGAAGCAATACTCAATGCATCGTGGAATCCCCCATCAGCCTACTCCTATTGCAGCATAACTAAGGGAGGATTCAGGGTCACCTGATCCAGCCTGGCCATGACATGATAGACATGTTCTGTCAGATGAGAGAGCACACAAAATGAGGGGAGAGCTTGACCAGGGATTGACGGACACTAAGTGCACACAAGGTTACCAGGGAAATGGAACATACCAGGGAATACACATGAACCAAATCTGACTAACGAAAAAAGTTAGATTACGCACACAAGACAGGAGAAAAACAAAATAAAACAGGAAGTTATAAGCACACATACACACATTCTCTGAGGCAGACATTAGCTTTACACTGGGACTGGGGGAAAAGATATAGAGACATGACAGACACAGGAAAAGCATAGAGTAGACATGGGAACAGAGACTAAACACAGGCTATGATGAATATATAGAGAAGAAGGACTACAATTACTAAGAACTAAAGAAAACTAAAACCATGAACAACAATAATCCAATAATATAATTACAAAATCTGAAACACAAATACCGGGTTGCAGACCTAGTATCATGACACAGAAAAACCTTCCCTTCAAACTAGACCAGTTTCCCCCACAGGAAGTTTCCCAATTATCTACAAAGCCCACATTGTTTTTTGGACACCACTCAGACAGATGAACTCGGGCGTTGTTACTGCTGAGATGAAATATATTTTTATGGAATTTACGGTTACTCTTAGCCAGCAGTTTCCCGTTTTCCTCAGTGTTGCCTGCTCTGGCCCCTGGTCGACAATTCACAATGGTTCCTGGTGTCTCTAGCTTCATGTTAGAGAATAACCAGAGTTTTTCTCTTGGCAGGTATGATTTTGTGTAAGACTACACTTCCTTCTCACTGTCACCCAACCAGCCTATTTTTCCAGCTGCTTGGGATAATCTCCTGGGGGACAGCTAGCAGTGGCTGTGCTACCTTTGCCTCCACTGTCTACAAGGTCCTGAATACCTATAGGATTTTCCAGGGTGTGGAGCCGGGGCTGACCTTCAGAGCTACAAATAGGATATCATTCTTAGAAATATCATTATTAGTAAAGAAGGCCAAGGAGTCATTCAACATTTTGACACACAGAATGTGGAAGGGACAGGTGAAGAAACAGTGCTGCTAGTCATTCGGCTACAAGTTAAACTAAGCTAGCAAATTCCTAAAGACACAAAAACTGAATATTATGAAAATATTTAGCAGGTGAATCTGCAGATAGTGTGGTTTAGATAAGGCATGCAAAGATTAATAAAATAAGACATTATCTAAAGGTTTTCAATTAAATAGGCTAAATAGATCAGCTACACAAACTAGCACTGTACATTGTAACATGAACAATACCACAGAGAGCGTTATTGAAGTTGTGTTAGCGTAATGCTTCTTTGAGCAAGATTTTGACAGGCCTAATGGGATTATTTTGTAAGGCTGTTTAGGGTGTAAAACAAACAAACCAAAAAAGTCTCATAATTCAGAAACTATTTTTTTTTTCTCTAACAAAGGAATTACATTCAGCATCAATTTTCATAATCATAATCTCAATGCTTTGTTAATCCCAGAGAAAACTATGGGATCACACTTGCTCTAAGAGGGTAAGAACAAATAATTAACAAGTATTTAAAATACTATATTATATTACAAAAAAGTTATATATAGTTATATATATATAAATATACTGATATATTACAGAAAACTGAAATATAAATAGAGTTGAAATTAAGTTGCCCCTCTTATCAGACAGATTTTGTTATTTTCTCAGTAGAGGATGTGGGATGTGAGATATCCACAGGCAGGAATGATTTCCTGTGTCGTTCAGTGGTGAGTTATGGGTAATCTCAGGCTCTCACTGATTATGCTCCTGTGACTGGTGGGCACGTCATGGAGTGGTTGGGAGGTATTGTTTAGCATTGTGCTTAACTTAGACAGTATCCGCCTCTCCAGCGCCACAAACCATCAGGTGGGTTCCTCCGGGAACCCACCCTCTTAATCTCACCTAAGGACAAAAAAGGAATCATACTTATGGTGGCATAGGTGGCCTGTTGATAAACTATACCTATTGCTTGTATTATTGTTATTGTGATTATTGATCTTGTCATTGTTGTTGTTCTGTTTGCAGGCATTTGATGAACCAGCAGAGGTGGATGCTCTTAAAGCCAAACTGAATGAAATAGTCAGGATTCACAGCCAGGTTCTTTTCTATTCTATTCTATTCTATTCATTAGTGCACTTTTACACACACATCATTGTATGTGATGGTGTAATTTCACCACCAGTAGTAATTTTTCCACTTGTCTACCACCACGATGTCCGGTTGGTTAGCCACAACCATTTTGTCTGTTTGTTTCTGTAAGTCCCACAAGATCTTAGCTCGGTCATTCTCCACCACCCGGGGGGGCTCCCATTTTGACCTCGGGACTTCCAGGCCATATTTGGCACAAATTGTTCTATATACTATGTCGACCACTTGTTCATGGTGTTCTGTGTATACCCTGTTTGCCTGTCATTGTTCATGTTTGTCGTGTGTTTCTTGTGGTCATGTCATGTCTGCGTCCCATCACATGTTTACTGTTTATTTTGAAAGTCTTGTTTCCATGTTCCATGTGCTTAGTTTACACTTCCCCTGTGGTGTCTTTATGATTTATTGTGTCAGCTGTTTCCTCGTGTGTTTCCACTTCCCCTGATCACCCCTGTGTTCATTTAGTCTTTGTGGTTTATTCAGTCTTTCAAGGATTCAAGGAGCTTTTATTTGTCATTCGCATCACATGTTTTACATGATGTGGAAGGAAATTATGTACACACGGTACATCTGGATCTGGAAAGAAAGGGGACCGGAGGGTGGGTTCCAACTACAAGGGGACCACACTCCGCAGCCTCCCTGTGAACGTCTATGCCATGTTTCAGGGAAGGAGAGTTTGTCTGTTAGTCAGACCTCAGATATAGGAGAAACAATGTGGTTTTCATTCTGGTTGTGGAACACTGGACCAGCTCTTTAAACTGGACACTGGACCCACAAGGATACTGGTGGGTGCATGGGAATTTGCCCTACCAGTTTACATGTGTTTTGTGGACACGTGTAGGCATTTGACTGTGTCCCTCAGAGTGTCCTGTGGGAAATGCTCTGGGAGTATGGGGTGTTTGGCCCATTGCTACGGCCTTATACAACCGTGTGCAAGAGCTTGGTCCTCATAGCCGTCAATAAGTCGGACTTGTTCCTGGTGGGTGTTGGGCTCCACCAGGGCTGCCCTTTTTCACAGATTCTATTCATAATCTTTATTGAGAGAATTACTAGCCATAGCCAAGTGGTAGAAGCCTTTGTAACTTGGGTGGTCTCAGAATCTCATTTCTGCTTTTCGCGGATGATGTTGTTCTGTTGGCTTCATCGGGTGATGGCCTCTGGCTTACACTGGAATGGTTTACCACCGAGTGTGAAGCGGTGGGAATGAGAATCTGCACCTCGGATTAAGGTTGTCATAATTTGTGCATGAAAGGATTAAATAAATAAGAACACTGCACAAAGCAGGGATTCTAACATCTGAATCCTGTTTTCTACAGGTGTCAAGTGAACCAACCACCACCCCGCCACCACAGGAGGAGACAAACCTGATCCAGGAACATGTGTAAGGTGGAGAGGTGGAGATGCTGAGCAAATGCTAGTCCAGGCAGTGGGTGGAGAATCACAGTGAAATGAGAACCTCCTTCATCCTCCTTCCTTTGTTCTCCTGTTAGTGAACTCGACTCTTCTTCTGCAAGGACTCAGTGACACAATATCAGATCAAAATATGCAGGAAATATGTGAGGCAAGCTTGCTTCCTCTCTTTCTTTATGATGTCAAAGATTTTCTCCTTCTGACAGATCAGTTTGTGTGGGGGCAATTTACCTGAGGCCCAATTCAACACCAGTTATTTTACTAACATTTATTAACCCTTATTATTAGTTATTATTGTGACAAGAATAAAATAAGTTCTGCCTATACGAACAAACATTAAGTTTTAACAGTGTAACTACAGCAAAACTACCCAAGAGAGCTAGTTAAGCTATCCATCCATCTGTCCATACTCTACCACGCGCTCCCCGGCTAAACCTCCTTCAAGAGCATTTCCGACACCCGAGACCGCTGCGTCGTGTTTCTGGACTTGCTGAAGCCCGTGCTCCAGCTCCAGCCAGGGTTGGTCTGGTGAACGCCAGATCTCTTTTAAACAAAGAGGTGAAGTTACAGATGGATTATGAATGTAAGCAGTGCTTTCTACTCTCCACTCTCTTTCTATTCTCCAGCTTTGAAATTATATCGTTTGAGGTGAGTCGCATAAACCTGGGGTTTTTTTTTAGCTGTCATCTAATGCCCTCCATGACAACTTAATAAACACCTTCTCTAATTTTTTTAGCTGGGATTATGCCCGACTCTCATTTTCTTATTGTTGTAGATTTTAAAATATGTGTATTGTCCTGATAAACCACTGGTAAATGACTTTACAGTACAGTCCATGTCTGGCCCTACACAGCAGCAACACACACTTGACCTTGTTCTGTCATATAGTCTGCCTGTCACTAACCTGGAGATCTGTGACTTTGTACTCTCAGATCATATGCCTGTGTTATTCAATGTTGGTTTTACACATACTGCAGTTAAATCTCGCACTGCCACTCAATGCTGTCAGGTTATTAACCCCTCCACTGCTGCGCAGTTTTCTACTACTTTAAATCAGCTCTGTGGTCCATCTGACTGTCTCCTCTGATAGAGAAGAGGTTAATTCCTAGTTTTATTCTTGCTGTCAAACCATCTTGAACTCTGCGGCTCCATTGAAAACCACGCAGGCTAAGGCCAAACCTGAGCCTTGGTTTAATGACAGAATTTGTGCTTTTTAGAGTTAATGTCATGCAGATGGAAAAAGGATAAACTGCAGGTTTCATTTTAAAATTCTCAAAGACTGCTGGTATCGCTACCAGAACACTGTCAAAAAGGGAAAAAAGGAAATATTTTTCAAATAATATTTCTCATAACAGTCATAACCCACGTGTGTTATTTAACACCACTGACACTGTTCTTAATACTCCACTGCATGTCTGTTTTTGAGCTTTTTTATTGAAAAGGTTGTCACCACCAGGGCTCTAATCACAGCTCCTGACTCTGACCCCTCTGTCCCTGCTGTTTTTATTCAGTTTGAGTTTGTTACTCTCTCCACTTTAGAGAATGTGGATTGCCGTAAACCTGCAGGTTTCCTCCGTGAGCCTGCCCCACCACAATTTTTTTAAAGAAATTTGTCCTGGTATAGGGCACTCTGTCCTCTGGTGTGGTTCCTGCAAATTTCAAACATGCAGTAGTGCAGCCGCTGCTTAAGAAACCTGGCCTTGATCACACAGTATTAGCTAATTATAGGCCTATTTCTTAGCTGCCTTTACATTCCAAGGTTTTAAAGAAAATTGTTTTTTGTCAACTGAAGTATTTTCTAGATCAAAACTGTATCCTGGAGGTTTTTCAATCAGGTTTTAGCACAAAATCTGCATTATTAGGGTGTTTATTAATATCCTTCTGCAATGTTATTCTGGTAACGACTTTGTTCTGTTGTTGCTTGACCTAACTGCTGCCTTTGACACAGTAGACCACAACATCTCAATTAAATGATCTAGTGGGTATTGGTGGCACTGCACTTAGATGGTTTAGGTCTTATTTGGCAAATAGAATTTTCTCTGTCAGCCTTCTCAGTTCTGAATCATCTTCTGCTTCTCTGTTATGCGGCATCCCACAAGGCTCAATTTTAGGCCCATTGCTGTTATTACTGTATTTATTGCTTCTGGGCTCCATCCTTAGGAGGCATGGGATCTCTTTTCATTGTTATGCTGATGACTGACACATTTATTTGCCACTAAAGCAGAAGGATACCCTCTCCATAAACCCTCTCTTGACATTTCTAGATAACATTAAAACCTGGTTGGCCTTAAACTTTTTAAATTTTCATGAAAAGAAAACAGAGGTGTTTGTGTTTGGATCTGGTGGTCCCTGTGAGTCCTCCTGTGGTGATCTGGGACCCCTGGAGGTTCATTATAAACCTTTATTCCAACTTTGGTGGTGAAGTCCAGTTTTTATCATGGAAAGCAATTGATAACAGTGAAATCTTTTATTACTAGAAAGCAGTTTAATACAGTGATCCATACTTTTATTTCATCACGTCTGGGTGACTGTAACTTACTTTATGCGGGGGTCAGTCAGTCAGTCGTTTGCGTCGCATCTGCAGCCAGGTCAAACCGCTGCTGCTAACAGGAACTTGTAAGAAAGCATATAACTCCTCCAAGGAGGCATCCTGATCAGCAGTGTGGGGGTTGTTACTCAAGAAATGTAATGTATTATACATCTTTAAATACTTCCTGGAAAAAGTAATTTGTTACTGCACTAGTTAAATTACAATATACACCTGAGGCTACAGTCTATCCTGTCATTCTGGGTTGCTGACTTTAAAATATTTTTTTTAATTAAAACCTCAAAATACCTGCATGTGGGCATTTTGAAATGGATTTTAGTTCAACTACTGTGTTTCTAAAAACATTAAATATAAAATTTCTTTCTCAGAATATTTTTGTCTTTGTCCTTCAAACGCTCTTCAGTAACAGAACTTATAGCAGTACACTTTTTATGGCCCCGATGTGTGCTCATGTGGTATATCATCATGTAGTCTACTAACACAACTATCCTTCAGGAAGTGTCCATTCCGATTATATAAATAACACCTACATAACAGACTGCATGATTATTGGATTGATTGGTTATTCTTCCTGTAACTTTTTTTTGTGTAGTTTCTGTTATGAACAATCATGTTACATAACAATGTTAATAAAGGTACACACGCACCCATTTAAAATATTCTAATATACCAGTTATTAAAGCATTTGTATTTTCCTACATTTACATATATTTTTAAAAAATGTTTGTAAACAAGAGTCTGACTCACAATAAACATTTGCATATGAAAACACATGCTTTGGGTTTTATCTGAACTGACAGTGAAAAAGTGAAAGTGTCATTGTGGGAAAAACATGGAGAGCAGCAGCTCAGGTTTGTTTAGTTCAAACTGATGCTAAAAAGATTTATTCTGGACTTGCTGTTATAGTAGCTGCCATGTACTATAATAAGTATTTTGCGAGTAATGGACAGTCTGGTTATTCAGAGAAAGTGAAGCAAATGTTAAAGTATTATTATGACTATTTCCTCCTGGGAAATGCTGCGGCCTGTCCTGCAATCACCCAACTGGATCTTCTCCTGCACTTCATCCATGTCTGACCTCGTCTGCCTCTGCTCCCTTTCCTGGAAAAAGAAAGAAAAACACCTTGCTCCCTAACCTTGCTGTATTAAAATTATCCAGTCTGTTGTTTCTACTTATTATCCAAGTCTGGGACATTCTGGCCCCAAAAAATGTCCCCCTAACTTTAACCAGTTATGATGTGTAAATATGTTTGCATATCTCTCTGCAGCTCAACATGTCAGTCTCAATAATTCAATTTAATCATAGCTCTGAACTGATGCTTTTGACCCCCATTACACAGAGTGCCAACTCTTAACGAGCACGATACCAATGTCTATATAAAACTCACCCAAAAGCAGCTTTATTTAACCAGTTTATTCCTAAAAGTCTACAAAAAAGTGTGAGACTATTTAAAAGAAAAAGAAAAACGAGAACATTTACTGTTATTAAAAAGAAAAAGTGACGCAGAGTTAAGTTCAGCTTTATTTATATTGATCCAGGACACAACAACAGTCATCTGAACAGTTAGCTTTGCCCAGAGCTGACAGTATTAGAGACATGAGGCAGAAGGACAGCTGATAGTTGGGTTAAAGTCCGGAAGAGACCCTGAACTCAAATAGGACAAAAATTTCCCATCCATGTTCATCTTTGACCTGATTATGTCCAAAGGTAGAAAACCAGGCTGGTGACAGGACAGGAGCAGCAGCTGATCTTAGATGCTACCTTCCTTCATTAATGGTGGGCTCTAATCTACAGTGTTTCATCATCATCCAGGTGACTTCTTCAATCTCAGCTGACTGCAGGTCTCCCACCTTATAAACAGCAATGACTGACACTAGCACCGCTGAATAAACAATGGAAGAGGGGCCTGAAAACAGAAGGCTCTGCTTCCCGTCCTACTTTTAAATACTCTAGGAACAACAAGTAAGCCTGCAGTGTGAGAGCACTGTCTATCTACAGTTTTTACACTCTGACATAAACACACGCAGTTACTGTCCCTCCATTTAGAAAGACAAAGGCCTCAGGGTGAACATCGGACGTGGCTTCTGCATTCAGCAGAGACTCACAACCTGAACCCTAAAACTGGTTTTAAATAACTTTAATTTTTTTAAATTCAATTACGTATGCTGTATGCATTTTGTTCATTCCTAAGTTGCAATTCTACACATGGTTTTGGAATAGCGTAAATTATGGTCAGGTTAGTATGCTAACCTGAGTTTTGCACTCAGTTAAATAAATGAGTGTAAATGATTAAGTAATTCTAAGTTTGTTTCTTTTTTTGGTTTAAATATCATTGCATTTTCTTTCCCAGAAATCAAACAAAATATGTTCCACCTAAAACAGATGAATTTACTTTATGTTGCCATACTTCATATTTCACCTACCTATTTTGTGAGGCTTAATTTTTGCATTGACCTTTTAATAAATGTTCATTTGCTTGAGGTTGTTTTGCTTGTCAGTGTACTTTTCTACAAGTATACAATAGTTTTAAGGAATAACAAAATTAAATTAAATTGACCCTTTTCTTTTTTTACATTAAATTAATATATGTACACTGTGATTTGTGTGTTTACAAACAAAACATGGCTGTAAAACATAAACAGACT